>JAQIXX010000013.1:0-159371 GCA_034700605.1 Willowsia nigromaculata
TCCAAATCAATTAGTCCAAGAACAGCATCCAACAGCTTAGGAATTTCTTTAACTCCGTCAAGGCGAACAACGGGAATTCCATTTTTACGACCAATGGAATGAGAAGGGAAATGAGCATCTGCTAGCACTGAAATTGCAAACAGAAAAAACACCAGATTGGAATATCAATCAGACACACAATGCAAGAAAACGATTAATAAGTAAGTAGACAAATGATCAATTTAACTAAACACTTCCTAATTAAAAAATGTACCTAGTGATGCAAAATCACATTTAATTAAAAATTGTAAACAGAATAATATGAAATTATGTTTTATGCCCATGTATGTATAATATTATGAATAAAGAATACCAACTTACGATGTTAAAACAACTATGCATTGTTGTTCTCAGCTTTGTTTGAAATTAACTATTATACACACAAAAGTTATTTGAAGTGTACGAGCTACTACTCTCGCTTTTCACATTTTTTGTCTACTCATTCAAATATTTCTTTCCTTTTTTCTTCAAAAGTAGGTGGGGTCATCTTTAAAACCATTCAATTTTAATGCAACAACATGAATGGAAGACAAATTCTCATTCTCTTAAAAACTTTAAAACTGTCGCAGAAAAACACTGCAACAGTACAGCACTTCAGTTTTACGTAAAAAAAGTAATGGAAAAATAGATTTTTAATTTTCTACCTCTCACCATATCATGTAGGCATGCATAATACCCTCTTGTTCTTCTATTATTCATTTCCATGCGGTAGCATAATATTTTTTCAGAAAGAGACATTTGGATAAAAAATATGCTTGGGAAAAGCGGCAACAAAGCAAAATCAAAAAGGTTAGAAATGTGGACTCATTGTAGCGACTCAGCGGGGGTAACAGAAGGAATCACTTTGTCGTTCGCATACGTGCTGTGATGATACTCATTTTCAAACGTGTGAATACTCAAGCTAAACTCGTAAACTTGCGCATATTTGACACTTTATCATAACCATAAAACAGAGAGCGCTCCATGTTCTTTTTTGCTATTGCTAATAGAAATGGTAGTGTGTAGTTTTTAAAAAATTACTACAACTTTTGCATCTTTTTATGGAACACATTACCTTTTTGTTTGCACGCTCATATTTCTAAATCCTCTCCCTTTCTTCATATTATGTATACCCAATTGCAATCTTAGTAGTAAACAAAACGACAGCAGAGAATTTATTTATAACTCACAATTGAATCTGCACAACTTTGCAAATTTGCAAAACTGTAAACGTTCTTTGACAACGGAGCTCATGAAAAAATACTAGCTTCCCATTATTTGTGAATTCAAATGTTTCTATAAACAGAGAACAAATATCCACGTAAACACATAAATAAATATTTATAGAGTACTTTTTGTAAGAATTGGATTTAAGGCTTTCAGATGAATTTGAGCTCTGACATATTTTGAGTTTCTCTTTGTTGATTCAATCAAGCCGAGATATCACTAAACAATTTATAATGAGCTGTTATGAACAGATACTAGGACTTTCTACTGACTAGGACGTCCTCAGAGCTCAGTACACTACAGTTCAATATAGGACACGGACGTGGAATGTGAACGTTCCGGATTTCCCCTTCACGTATTCACACATATCCGTACTAGTGATCTCCACCGGGGCATTTTGAAACGAGGAAAGATTGCTGCCTTGTTGGATTGACAGACAGAAACATAATGGGCAAAAATATTTTCCCATCACTCGAAAGAAATCAGAGATCGTCTTCAAGACATCCGGTGTCACTAGCATTCGCACACGTGCCACGTGTTATACATAATAATATATGCATTATTATTATATACTCAATACGCATCTATACAAACATCAGGGTATTTATATGTCTGTGGGATCCAGACATACATTTCTTCGATTTACTTATAGCTAATTAGTAAAACTCTATTTCTCATCATCCAACCAAGGTGTTGTCATTAAATTGTACTAGTTTTAATTGATATTATGTGCAACAATATGTGCATTGTATATATACATATTCTTTAGAATGAATAGCTCGGTCGTCCGTTTAATCTGAAAATTCACGTCCAATTTTATCATTAAACATAACAAAAAACTTTCAAAGATGCCGCCATTTTTGCTGAATCACCAAATAATCATACTAATAAATAAATTAACGGTGGTTCTTAACACCTATACATATTTTACTGTTTTCTATGTTGCAGTCCAATATATTTTAAAAAGTCATTGAAAAACGGAAGAAATCAGCAAAAAACACAAAAGATTTGTGTAAAACGCATGCACACCTGAAACAATTTTTGTGCTTATTAACTAATTGTTTGCACAGATAAACAAAAAACTGAAACAGACCATTTCCTATTTCCTCTACCTTACCTTTCTTTCGGTGACGGTGTCAAATACCGTTTTTTCAATTTCATGCGTAAAAACTAAACCGTTTGTCGTCATTGTTTCGATACAATAATCATCCGTTATTACCTTGTTGTGAATTTTATTAGGACGAAAGAGCATCAATAAATAAAGGTTAATGCTGTATAATGATAATGATAGGTAGCAATAGCAAATTTAACAATTAACTATGGGGTTTTCAGCATAGATGTAAGGTATAAGTAACAATATTACGCTCCTTTATTTCTAACTAACAATATTACGCTCCTTTATTTCTAACTAACAATACCTACTTAGATCTTTTACTTCGTAAAATGGTTGCCAACAGCTTACAGGTTTATTGAGCCAAATGACTCTCAAACACCTCTCATTTGAGCAGCAAACTGTAAAACTCTTTTCAAACTAAACCAATGAACTAAAAAACACCTTTCCATAGATGCGCATTTTTGAAATGTTGACTCACCACATCCGAAAAAGTATTTTATCCCTTTTCAGCTTAAACTCTATTTCGTTTGACAACCTAATTTTATATGTTTGCACCCACTCAAAATTCTTTTTGCAAGGAAGATGGTGAGATTGATTTCAACAGCAAGTGCCATAAAATGTATGCAAATGTGAGAGTAAGCCAAAATGCTACTCCATGTCTCATGCATGTCGTTAGAATCCATTATAATTGCATACTATAGGTATGCTATTGGCTAATGTTAACGCTGGACAGGTTTCACTAATACAGTAGATTTACCTGTAAGAAACCCTCAGCATGGAATGCTTCCTTTCTTACTGAATTTTTGTCCAGAGCAAAGCAATGCATCAATTCTAGCTACACTTCCAAGTTTACAGTCATTTCTATACTCTGTCTGCGTCTGGCCTATTCTTTATGGTTTTTCATTGTTTGCTTTTTCAAAAAAGAACAATAAAATGTTTCAAGGATGGCTAACACTGACAATGTGGAGTCACACCCTGAAACCCGGAGGACGTACAGCCCGAAATTTCCGAAACTTACATTTGAAACTCCGAATGGTCCGTTTCAAAAAGTTTGACCCAATTTTTGAAGAGTAAAATAAAATGAGTCAGCTAATTGCTTTTACATGTTTCCATGTCCAATCATTGCTTCCACAAAATTTTGTCCTAAAAGGATTCTATTCCACCAAGCAGTGCCAGCACTAGCACAAAAATGAATTCCAGAGATGCGTGTTTTTAAAAACTTGACTCACGACATGCAAGAAAGTATTTTATGCCTTTTCATCTTAAACAAACCTAAACGCAGGTGACTTTACGAACAATAGATTGTACCACAACATCGCCGACTCTATCAAAACTACCCATCCCTGTCATTCTCACAGTATAGATGACAGATAGTCACCCAAATAATTGTAAAATGTCCGCAGGATTGAGTAACTGGCAAGATGACAAGTTAACCCTGGCCTGGACCTGCACCATTATGCATGTATCGCTCATGTAATAATAATATGATGATTTTTTGTCTTTCTCTTCAAATGCAATTATGTTGAGCTGCTACTTGCTACCTCCCACATCCATGACGAATTATCAAACATACCTGTGTGTCAAGAAAGGCCGCACTTCATATTATTATCACAGTGCATCGCCTTTCAAAAGAAGTCATCTCCTTCGGAACAAAAGGTAAAAAGGCAAAAAAATTGTACCGAAAGGGTCGGTCGCACATGTGTTTATCTTACATAAGTGATCTTGTTCCTGAATCCCTGTTGAAGCAATCTGTTCTACAATCGAATAAATGTCAAATTTACACATGTACTTTCCTAATAAGTTTGTATAAGAGAATTGTACCTTGTTCCTTGCATGTAATGCATTTCACAAACACTTTTTTCTCTTTTTTCTCTTGCTAACATGAAACAAGAACATTTATTACAGTAATAATAATAAAAGCAAGCAATAAGTGTCCCGTAACACAATTTTTTGTGAGCATTGCTATTTTGAAAGGGGTATTATCATCAATATATTACGGATAAAACATATAAAAAATGATTACAACTTTCTTGTCTATGCCACACATTTTTGCAAATGATGGTACACAAATTATTGGACAATACGAACAACGACTTTGACAGCATCAAAATGAATGCTTTTGTAGTTTGTAAAGGTACAAAAACTAACATGACAACTATTACCTCTGTCTTTGACGCAGGACAACGTGAATGGCTTTTTAAACGAGTTAAAAAAGTGCACAATGAAAGAGAGAAAAATCCATATAACGGGGAAAATGCCCTGTAACGTATTACAAATGGTCTGTCAACATAATATATTATCATGAGTATGTAGAATCAGGTGTCCCTTTCATTTTATCTAACATCTAGTTCACTCTTTCCCCTTCATCTTTTGACTAAAGTGCAACAAAATGGAGCATGGGGAAAATCATAAGAATTGATGTGCCAAAGGCGATTTTTGAAGAAAAAACATTTTACCTTTGCAAAGCGTCAAACACTTGTGGAAAAAATTAACTACGCACATACAGCATTTATATATGATAATGATATGTTAAGTTTTTCATGAAGCAGCTAAACAACGCTACATTAAGTACAAAATTTCACCAAGAAAATAGTAATAGAACCAAAAGGTCGCATGCGTATTCAAATACAGGAAAACACAAGATCTGCCTGTGCTCCAAATTTGGGATGTAGCTGATTCAACTTCAATGAAAAAAAAAACTAAACTTGAATATCCCCATGTGAACTAGGTGCATTGTAATTTTTATCATCATAAATTAATTACTTATATGAAAATGTACACAGTCGATCAGTAGTAATAGGGAAAATTAGCATACGTATCTTTTAAAGTACGATGGGTTCTTGCAGATGTTATAAATATGCACAAAAAGTGCGTTCATATGTATTGTCATCATTAACTACCTATATTATTAGTATGTGCATACATTAAAGGATGAATTATAAAACAACGATGCTTTAAAATAATTATCCACAATGCATCTTTCATAGAGAAATGTGCTTCAAACAACACATACAAATGCATCTACGCATCATCATGCATGTAGAAACCGATGAGCGACGACATGTATACATGACATTGTTCTTTGTAACTCTCTCTGATAAATGTTACGATTCCTGGAATAGTGATGGTGCAGTTTGAATGGGAGAATGCAGGCCACATTGAGAAAAAAATCACAGCTACAAGCCATTATTATCATCATTATTATTTCAGGATCACCAGCATGATTACTATTCTTCTTTCCACAACTCAACTTGAATGCATATTCTTGGGAGATGCTCAATACAACCACTGTAGCGCCCAGTTATAGAAAATTACACTGAGGTGATCCCAATAAAACATGCAGTATGAAGCTCTGCCGTGGTCACAAACCGACCATTTTCACACATTCCTTCATTTGCATCAGCGAAGTGGGTAATCTGTAAAAATCTGAGTTCAACAAGCACTGTGAAAATACTCTTGTCACCTTAAATTGAATATTACAATAAAAACAAGACAGCAAAAACTAATCGCCACTTCAACCAGCGTCAGTCGTTATCATTCGAAAAGTATCATCCAACTATCACAATCATCTCTGGAGGTTTTATAGTTGTGATCGTGATCCCGTCTTACATCGTTTTACATTCGCATCCGCTATGCATATTGCATATCTTGTTCAAACAGATCCGGTGGGTTTTGTCTATGTCAAGTGCTGACAAAATAATAATGGAAATTAGACAACAAAGGCTTACGCACTTCACGGAAGTGTCTTTCACAAACTGTTTCTATTGTACAATTCCCATTTGGATTACATAACACAGTAACAGCAATCACATCTTGAAATACTACAAGTATACGTCATTATTTAATGAATTTCTTGGTAATTTCATGTAAAAACTTGGTATTCAAGTCATTAATCGGTATCAGGACAAAAACATTTTTAGAAACAAGAGACAGAAATAGAAATGATTATGCTTACATACCTTTGGCTAGTTAAAAATGAAACAAAATTTGACCATTTCTTTCTACGTGCACCATTTCACCCGCCATGAAATTGAATTGAGGTTTTTCTGTTGTGAACATGGACAAGAGGCTTCGTTTTAAAGAATCTCACAACAGAGGGATGAATGGGATGTCAGACAAAATTCTAAGAATACCAGTTAGAGACCGTCTCCACCTTTTCTTTACGGAGGTGTAATTTTGATATCAATAATGTAATCAGCCAGTCTCATCCTATCCGCACCCACTGTAGTGCACTTTCAGTTGAGAGGCAGTTCATTGGGAATTTCAATGTAGAAGAAAGCTCCCAACAATAAGCGTGTTGCCTCCATCAACCACAATATAGATCTTGAAAGGATATTGTCCAGTTATGAAAAAAATATGTACAACCTTACATGAACCACATTATAAGTGGCATCGCTTTCATTTTTTAAGATGAAATATCTCTCTACTTGATCACCAGCATCGCAATCTTTTACTTTTTCCGTTTTTCCCACACCTTCAAACGAATTTGTTCACATTTCACCAGCGATACTGCACTTATAATAAACATATAAATGAAATTATGAATAAAATCACCCAAGTATTTGCAATATATACAACACATTCAAAACATAGTTCTGAAACAAGAGTGATATCACATTGCCCCAAAACAAAAAATATCATCGATATTGATCATTTTAAAACAGATTTTTAGGATGACCTGCCATAAACCATCAAGTTCTCTAAGGTCGTGTCGTATGTTCCAAACTCAGCCTAAAATCTTTTTTACTTTTTATTCTATTGCATGCATACATTAGATAGTGAAAATCACAGTAAGCTTTTAGGTTTCCCGAAGATACTATTTTGTACACGAAAACAATCTAATTAAACCCTCCGGCAAGCAAGTAATTACATAAAATTTTGGTGAGCATACTACTCCAAAGTCCAAAGCATACATAAGAAGCCAATAGTTAAAGTACGTGACAGCATACGAATGCTAGGCATATAATATAGCAAGCTGCTATGTAATTTACGTAAAGTAAAAATGTAAATCCACATTACCTACATCATGCACCAATAGAGAACAATGAAAACTCATTCTGTGTGATACAAATTGCCAAGAGATGGTAAAAAAGAAGAAAAAGAAGCACTTCTTTCTGTGCTGCGATGTATCACCCATTTTGTTTATTGGTTACAAGAAACAATGATCAAGGCGGAGATCTCACTCAAACCATTCCTTTCTTCTTATTTTGAAAATCTGTACCAAAAATTTCAATCTCTTCTTTCTCACTATACTGCACTTTGCATTCTTATACATCGTTTGTATGATACAAATCAAATCATGGTACTACATTGACAATCAACTGGTCTCTGGTCATACATAGCATACATGCATTGAAACTAAACTACTTTGCATCACGCTGCAAAAAACGTGATTTTAAAACCATCATGGCGTTACATTTGGAATTTTTTTCACCCTTTGGTAAAACAACGGGTTACTGCCACTTCTACGCCACGCCAATTACTCTTCTGATGATGGTGTGTAGGATCTTCCATAAGAGCAGTAAAAACTGCATCTAACAGTAAGAGTGCTTTATTGCCTAAGTAATAATCATTTCCAGTTTTAGTTTCTTTCTTTCTTCATTATTGATAGTATGTGTAATGAGAAGAATTGAAGGACAATGCGTTTAGAAACAGCTGCAAACGAGAATGACAGATTTTACACGCCAAAACCGGAAAAATACTCGCAGTTCCAAGAAGGATGACGGGCGCACTTTTCTTCATCAGCCTTCCCACCGTTTGGGATAGCCCTGCGGCTTGTGGTTCATATTGTATCATACACAAGCCATATATTTAAAAAAATTAATATGAAATTAGATACACAGTGCACACCGCACACATGCATGCATAATAGCATAATACCACTTTTAGATGAAAGTTTACTGACAAATGCAACATCATCATCGCCATTGTCGGTTTGTTGTTGTTCTGCATGTTCGGTTTTTCTTCCTGATCTGATGCCTTATCAGTAATAAAACAATACTAATAATGACAACGGCAACGTACTGTGCAGGTAAAAGCCAGAAGCAGTACATAATTTGTTCAAATACTGTTATCCAAAACGACAAGCACGATTTTTTGCTTCAGATTGTTATCAATTTATTATCCACTGCAAAAGACGCACACAAAAAACGAGTGCATGAAATTTCAAGCATTCAAACATGTTTCAATAATGAAGCGAAAATTCGTGATTTTCTACAAGAAAACTTTGAATATTTGCACCTTGGCCAACATTTGCAACGGCGATGACAAAACATGCAAATTCTACAAATAATGAACTTGTCTGCTTCACAGGCTTAAAAATAAATGAATTCATGACGAGACATGAAACGCCTGACTGTTATATTCAGATTCAAACTGATCTAAATATGAAACACGTTTGTGGTGAAATTCACGTGATAATATGATAGAAACTCGGTACAGATGAGAATAGGACAATCTTTACCCAACTATAACAGATGTGTGTTCGTGTTCATCATCCTGATACGTTTTTGAAAATCTAAATTTACACTTGGCTTGACTTGAGCAGTAAAAAAAGCAGTATGCTACAGTATTTACTGTCCTCCTTTTAATATATATAGCACATTCAATGCAGACTTTTCCTTTTAGTAACAAATCACATTTCTGTCGTCTTCCAGCAAATTCTCGTTTCCGCTGAAGGGGCCCGATTATTCAACTTGGTCAAAGGTCACCAACATCATCATCAAGGTGTGTCCAATTTAGTAAGGTAAGCCCACATTTTAAAAATTTTATTCGCAAAATTGAAAAAAAATATCCCGTTACATTGCACCAAGTCGTAAGTTTCCAAAACGCTTAAAGAGATCGCATAAATGGAATGAAAAATTCATTTCATGTGCCTCAAACTGGACATAAGGTTTATTTCGCGTTAATTGTTTGATTCATTAGTCATTCACGGATCATCGGAATATACAACAAAATGTTATTATTAGTAATACGTTAGGCAGCCATCCATAACAAGAAATATTTGAGCACGGATGTGGACAGCAAATGAAATTCCCTTTATGTACCTACGTATTAGCTGACATACTCATTTCCCGGTAGTAACAAAAAAATGTGTACTGTAACTGGTACACATCCATAAAAATATATCACATCGTAATAATATCGAGCAGTGCATCCATTAACAGCGCAAAAAAACGGCTGTTTTTATGACGCGATGGTCTACGGTTAAGAATACTTGAAGATGTCAAAAAGATAATAGAGGTGGTGCGATTAACACAATTGCCTATTTTATTTGTAGTAGTATACTCTGTGCTATCAGTATGTGCCACTACCAAACTGTTGTATAATTTATATAATCTGTAAATCCGCCACGGCAATCGACTCCATCGGCCAATATACGTATGTACTTGTGACTTAATTAATGTAGGAAACGGAATCAGGCAACAAAGTATGACACATTTCCTGAGGAAACAGAACAGGACACGAGCATTTTTTAATAATCTGAGCATCGTGGAGAATAACAGTATCAAATCAAAAATTATAGTATCAAGCATCTATCTTTGCAAATACCTATCATAAGCTGATAAAGCACACTCCTTTTCAATAACTACCAATCGCTAATCTCAACACCTACAATTTACCTACGACATACAGAAGAGCATATTTGTTGGAGGTATCGCATATATTCTACAAGACTGCGATGTTTAAGTGTGTAAGATATGGTAACTTGCTATAACTATGATGTTATTGAAATTGGAATACAAAAGTGAAATCAATTCATCAGCGCAAATTACTTCCATGAATCCGTTCAAATATATGTGGGTGTTGGTGTTAACACGTACAATTCACAAACCAACAGTTACAAAACCTTCCGACATCATAATCATCTTAAAGTAAATATTGTCGAACAATTTGCAATGGCAATTGATGAGTCCAAGATATACACTTGCCTATACATTTATCATGCGATATATGTAATTTGTTCGCATCTTGGTTGTCTTGAATAACATGTAAATGAGAAATATAAATATTAATTTAGACTCCGATGCTTTGGAGATGGAAAGCTGTCAAAACCGTGTGTAATAGGACGAATCATTTTGGCTTCTCAAATGACACTAAAAATAGCTTATAGCATTACAAAGGTCGAGAACGGGCGTAAAATACATGACGCAATTACACAGCTTACTGGAGAGCTCAAATGGAAACAGTGATCACTAACGGAGCTAATAATGACGGACATACGGCGTTATTAAGACTGACATTGACATTACTAACTAGGTATACAGAGAGTAGAGTGTATAGACCTGTCAACTCAGCGTCATTGAGTTCGTTGCATTTCTTATTAAAATCGCATGCATCGTGCGTAAAAGTAAAAAAATGTGAGGGACAATACTAAAGTTAAGTAAACACTATATCGCAAAGGTTACGCAAGATCTGCACACATATTTTTGGGAATAAACTATGGCGTCACGGTATCATCGGTGACGAAATCTGAAAATGTGTTAGAGACGTCATTATTGTCTCTACGCACTATATGTAAGTACGTACATGAATGTGAAAGCCCCTGAAAATTCGTTGTAAACCGTTTTGATCAGAAGAATCTTCAAAGTTTTAAGAATGGGTCGAATTGTATATACCTAACTAATGTGCTTTCATAAATTGAACATACAGCAAGTTTTCTCGTATGCTTTGAATTGCACTTTGATGAGAGGATAGGTATTTTAATTTTACCATTTTGAAGATGGCGTCAATACAAAAATAATGTTACGTTATAATATGAGCTGTGAACAAGACTTCTATGAAAAATGATGAACTAACTTCCATAAATATGTATCTTTGATTCAACGAATTTAAAAGCGGCCTGGTTGACATTTATCAGATTTCAAATACTGTACACACAAATGATCTCATTCATGAATTTGCAATTGTTGAGATCAACATGTACTGTTACATAAAATGAAAACTAACAAGGTATAAATCATAACCATACTTAATCCAGGATATAACCAAGCAAAATGTTGTGCTCTATCTAATAAGCCCAATTAGAGTGGTTGCGTTCTACCATAATCTCAATAGAGCCACAACTAGATCATCGATGATGATCATTGCCCTTTTCATAGTTGAATATCAAGAGAGACAAGTAAATAAATAACAAATAAAGAGTTGTTGTTGGGTGATGTAATACATTATGCATGGACCATACTAGCCAGTTTGAAAGACAAAAGAATTAACAATGCTCCGTAAACATTAAGTCATCAAGAACAACATCACACATCATTACCATTATTAAGAAAAGCATTTCAAGCATTCAACTCACCAATCCTATCTCCATGACCCATTTCCGCAAGAAGCTTAAGTAAGTCAGGTGATATAATGGTTGGAATTCCTTTCAGTCCCATTTTCGCGAATTCTCAACAATTGACAGTCCTCTACTCTCAAATATGAAATGTCTGCAAAAATTCAACAGTATTCATTTGAAACATTTTTACTAACCATTCACCATAATCATCGTATTTGCATGCGTTTGTGGAGAAAGATGATCTTTTCTTGTTGTACCCATCAAGCAAATGCAACAATGAAAATCCTTTGTTGCTCCACCATCAACGATGCAAGAGCAAACTGAACCCCAACAATGCAGCATGTTGTGATTCTCGGAAAGAGTTGACGGGCAAAATAGATACAAATATCTCCTCAAAATATCAACTGATAAAAAAGTATTTCACTCACCTCTTGTTTGGAAGTTACTTATTTTCTGGCTATTAACGCAACTAAAATCAACACTACTGAAGAAAGACAAGGTGAGAAAAAGTATGAGAAGAGAATTCACAGTAGTTAGTGTGGTCAAAGAAGAGCAGCCATGAACACACGAAAGAAAGGCACGTTGCTGTGAGAAAATTGTGTGCTTGTCCTAATGCTAAGAGTAAAGCAGTTCAGTACATATGACTGGACTGGATGGGCTGGAAAACTTGTTTCTCGATTTTTTAAACTCTTTTCTCGTCGCTCACTCAACCAACTCAAAAGAACATGACCTGCTGTTCACACTACCGAAAAGTCTCTTCTCCAAGAAAAAATCTCTCTGGAATAACTCGGGCGCCAAAACCGCTCAGAGCCATAGTTGGGGAGAAGGGCAGACAGAAGCAGGCAAAACACGTTGTCTTCTATATTTACTAACCACCTTTGCATCACATACAACACTAGAGAAATATATACCTGAAAACCTGGAAACTGCTCTGAAATCATCCATCATAGAGGGGAAATGGGTGGTTGGGTCAATGATACTTATGTAAATGAAATCCATGTTATATTTGTGATAATGAAGCTAATGGGTGGGTAGGTAGAATAGCTAATGCACAATTTTTGTGCTAACTTATTACATGGATGAACCCATTCTCCTTTATCCAGCTCCAGCACTATTCACAATGCACGCACCGCACGAATACAAAGACAAAGCTTACACTTGTTTGTGTTGCAGGAACGGTGGTGAAGGGAAAACATTGGCATTTGGTTGTTTGATTCGTTGTACGTTTTTCTTCATGCATGATTCCATAATAATAACCTACTTTCAAAAATGGCGAATATTCCACTAATGTTTGTGATTGCAACCGTTTCCGTTTCTGGCAAAATTATTTTATGATTTATGTTCCATAATTTCTGTAGGATCTTTGGCTTTAGTTATTCGCGTTTCATGTACTCGTTGGAGTATGAACACCTACTTTATTCGCATCTGTCTCGGAAGGTTGCATACGAAACTTTCATCCGAGTCTATTTCATTTACCCTGGCTTAGCCATAATGCTATTTAGTGTTAGTAAGTATCCATGGAACTGGACGCATGATGCAATTATAAACGAAGATTTTGAAATGCCTAATCCACTTATACTTAAATTTTGAATCTTTCATATTTTTAATTAGGCGTAAGAGGTTACTAAATAAGAAAATTTAGAGCTGGTGTGAATAAACGCATATTTGGAGTACATATGTACTACTGAAGCTTTTTCACACTATTTATCAATTAGCTTGAGAAAAAACGGCCGTTTTCATAAAATTCCTACGGTGAGAGGAGGGCAAAAGCCTTTCTTTTAATTTCACAGGACATAAGATTTGCGGTTGAATATGATGATGGTGGATTGGTTGATCTTGTTCACGCCACCTTCTCCAAGTCTGAAATTTTCAGCCTTTGATGGCGCCTTCATTCCGAAGAGCGCAGGTATTTAAGGAGAAGTGATACCTGGGTAGACTGATATAGATCTTAATTTACTGTGAAAAATCCTCCGGTAATTATATTTACTGGCATATTATCAACATCATCCCAGGAGATATAGAGTATCGACCACGCCACACCACTAGCACTCCTAGCTTGTGGCAGAAAGCTTCTCGGAAGTGGTCAACTACCAGTGGAAAAGATGCACTCCGTTGCACCAACTCATTTAAATGAATGAATAGCAAATGTACGTGCTCACGCACAATGAGAATGGACATTAGGAGTGAGCAGCGCAGAGCGATAATGCCATGGATTATTTAAAAGGACGTACATATTCTCTCCGAACTGGATAACGTGGAGTCGATCATTTTATTTCTGCGTTATTATTAGCCAGATACCAAGAAAAATGTGGTTTATTACATTAATTAAACGGTGGTGTGCTCAGAGTAAAATGATCCAAACACCTACACCACTATCACTCATCATCATCATCATATCGTGCAACATTTCGATTCTATGAAATGCTCGTAATTTGCAAAAGGTGTAGTGGAGAAGTAGTACATAATTCAGCAATAGTCTAGAGTAAGCACCCGTCAGGCAGGAGGCGAGTAGTGGCTCTGGTCAGTCCCATGCCTGTCGTAAGAATGATAAATAGAGCCGTTTTTTGTGGTTCTAGCAGTTTATATAACTGGATGTAAATAGGAGGAAAAATAGTGCTCACAAAAACGAAATACGCAGCAGAAAACAGTATTCATATTTATGCATACAGGATTGTGTCGACTTTGACTCCATGAATGGATGCAGTTTCGCTGAAACCATGAATTACATGCAAACTAAAAGGTAAAAAATGTTGGTTACACCATGTAGTTAAAGATGACAGGTTAATGAAATCTTTGCTCTTTTCACGCTTGTTTCACGTTCACTCACAACGCAACAACCACAAATCTACTACATCCATTTTACATGATCACGTATGTACGTACTATTTTCCTCTCATTTTGTTTGGTTTTTTGATCTCCCATTGTGTTATTATGAAATTACTTTGTAACCGTCTGCTGGCGGACGGACGGACTTGCCTCGGAACCATGCATGCAATTTTATAGTAATTTACTAATAACAACATGAGAAACTAAAATGAAGCTCGGAGCTGGTGATGGCTATGTTCGCACCATATTTGTTGCCGTTTCCCTTCGTCTTAAGTAATAGTTCATTTCTCCACTCGGAATTTACCTATAATTTTCCTGCATTGTTATAAAAAGTATCTACCTATTATACATATTATGTATCAATATGTATTTATGTATATAGCAAATCAGGTATGTACGTAATTCCATCAAGGCCTTACCCACTTGTATTTGTTACCGTTAGCTGACCGTTGTACTCTACGCACTTGTTTACCTACATAATCAGTAGTTGAGTCATGCATTAAGCTGCACTTTCACGCAATATTTGGCCACTGCTTATAATAGTGTTGTAGTTACTTCAAATATAAATCGCCCAATCCCATAGTAGTGGCAATTCGTTTACTTATTGAATTTCATTGGGTGAAAGGAGTGCAGTTCCATTTTCGTAGGAATAATATGAAAAAATAATTGGCTGCAGATCATCAGACTGGACATTCGTATGACGTGCTGGTAATCGCAGCTACACATTTTAAGACATTAAGACAGAATACGAAACTCAAGGAATTGTTTCAGATTAACGTTTTAAAACACCGTTTCCAAGGTTTTCTCAAATGGTTGTTTTACGCTTTTAAATAATGATAACATCATTAGAATTAAGTATCTTATCTTGTCACATAAAAGATGCGTACCAAATTATGTAAATTTAGCCTAGTATTGAAATGTATCTAAACTTTTTAGTAGGCACACGTGTTGACAATTTTCTTACTCACAAAGTCGGTGTTCTAAGGATCAGGAAGTTGAGAATATGCGTTTAACGCACGTTGATGAGTCACACTTTTTGTGTTTTGGAAAATCCAATCAATCCAGTAAAGCCTAATAACGCGGTTTTCTCTCTAAAAATGACTTTAAGAGTGACTATAATTTATTAGCTGTCAAACGCATCTATCATGTTTGTGTACACGATTTCTCAAAAAATTAATTGACGGATTGGAACCAAGTTTGGAACACAGGTACCTTAGGCATACACAGTCTTCGTATCAAATTTTCCAACCGGAAGTCTAATTGCAACCCGATTTATGCATAAGGGTCACATTGTCACATGCATTTAATAGCTACATTTCAGATTTTACACTCTTCTACCTTGACTGCTATTCATTATAATATTTCAGGCATGCCAGTGGTTCACTTCCCAAAGATGTAGCTTTAGCGTTTTCAAGCACTATTGTAGACATTTATATTCACATTTTTATTTTATAATGAAATCTTCCATTCAATGTGCTTAGCAATTGCTCCTTAAAATACTGCAAAATAATAGCATTAATAAATTGGCCATTGCCAACTTCAAACGTTCAAATTTTTCTCTTCCATCAACAGTACACGAATATCTAGTCGTCTAGTACGCATTCACTTAGCTGTCAGTAATGGAAAAATAAATTTGCATATTTACTGCTAAGTTGTGATTCGAGATCGAGACGATAAACGGTACAGCCAGAAATGTCTCGAGTTCATCACAGGAGTATGCATGAATGAGAATGGAGTGGAGAAGGGGAAACATAAGTTGATGAATGTTGATGAAAAGTAATGTATGATTCCAAGACATGAGGCCAAGCAAGTCAGGTCAGGACAGGTTCCATTCAAATCGAAACGCGAAAAAATATATATGAATTGTATTGAATCGTACTGTACCGATTAGGAGCAGGAGCTCTGGACTGAACCAAGCATTCATGCACTTCGTTGGTTTTTTAAATGCAACAATGAATGATGTACAGAAATGCAGTGCCCGAATCGTGAAGGCTTTAACTAATGCTGAGATTTTACTACTGTATACGCTTTCTGCAACCAGCAGGTAGTAGGTATGAAGAAAAAATACACACGTATTTAGCCTCCTCCCTCTGAATGTGTTTGTCTTTTCATTTGAATTTAATACGTTTTTGACATCAATGAAATTAAATCATCTGGAATAAGTCGATCAGAAAGTGCTAAAAACATTTGGATTCATTTTTAAGTTGTAACTGATAGTAACTAAGATAAAATATTTTGCGATTTTTTTGCAATTTAATTGTTAAAAACGATTTTTTATGATTTCTTCTAAAAATTACATTTAGCTAGTGTTTTATTTGTATACTTTAGTGATTTTTATAAGTGTATTTTGAATTAAGTTGGCGATTGTATTGTTCAAAGTTTTGTGATTGACAAAAGGAATCCTTTTTGAATTCAAAACGCCAACTAAAGTGTGTTGACCACGGGCGTTCATCTACAAAATTTGACTTCTGAAAGCCACCGGTCATTCAACTGCTTTCTCTTCCGTGAAAGTAGTTCTAATTAATAAGGTTAAGGATTATCCGGAACTGTTGAGGTCAATGAAGTTCCCCCTAGCTCGAAATCCCCAGAACCGTTTTACTTGAAACGGCACCTGTTATGCAACACCAGAAAGTTGAATACACTATTGAAAACAAATGCCTTCCGCTTCGTTTCATTACTAACAACAACTCCAAAGGTACGTAAATAACTATAAAAATTTACATTCAAAAATTACTATCTGTAATCGATAGCATTTGTCATTTATCATCAACATGGCGCGAAAATTTAGGAATTTACCAGGTTTCAAAAATACCCTGTATAAATAATTGATAATTGCATAGGTACTTGTATTCAAACTGGGTAGATTTGAGAGGATACTCACTCAGCTTGTGTAAAGGGGCATGAGTATATTAATATGACATTTAACCAAGATTGGGATATTTCATTTAAAGCAATACCCTATAACATATCATTTAATATTAGTAGACTTGAAAGGTGTACGTGATCGTTTGCAGGTATCGTAATAATATCAAAAGGAATGGAATTTCGGAAAGGGTTTAAAAATGCAACGGAATTCCATCGGTCCTTAAATAAAAAAGTGTAATAATTTCTAGAAAATTCAACGAAGTGTCCACGTAGGACAAAGTCCAAGTGTCCCACGTCACGCTTCTCATCATCTTGGAATGTTGATTGAATTGAATTGTCAAACCTTTCACAACAAATATTCAAATTGCATGTTGTTAACACACAACATTTAAATCCATCCATATATTATGAAGATCATCATTTTCTCCTTGCACTTATTTATTGTATAAAAATTAATATACCGTGACGACCTTTTCATTTAAAAAATTACTTTACTTTACCCTTCTCATGTCTTCTTCCCTACCTGCAAATGCTGTTGGGTGGTATTCCCTGAAATAAGGTGTAAAAACTATGTTATTATTATTGTGATTTTTATAAACTCTGGGATCCATGTCGTTTTGAAATTTACCAACCCTTCATAGTATCGTCGTTTAAAAGGGTTCATACAAAATGCCTCAAGTCAAGTGCTTCTGAGCATCCCCATTCACAACGAAAAGCAAAACGTTGAGATAAAAGCAGTACAATAAAATGGTAGTCACTGTCCCATACGTTCCTTTTGACTTACTTTTACAATATTTGTGGGGATTAATAAAATTGAAAATCTTTCAAAAATATTTCGAGAAGGAAGAAAGGTATGCTTGGCAGAATTCTTCCACACTTTTCAAGCTCCTCTCTGCTGTAAGAAAACTGTCAAAGGAGTATTAGACGATTTCATAAAAAATCGACAGTTATGTTCTTCCACAGGGGCATTTAGGTTCTATTCCATTGTTTGGTGTACAGGAGAGCAGAGAGCAACAAAATTATATTCGTAGTTTGAATTCTTAGCAAAAAAATCAGAAGATAAATAAGTCAAGTCAAAGAGAGAGTCGAGTATGTGCTCAACAGACAAAAAGAAGAAAAATAATATATTATACGATATTATGTGTTTTAGTAGATCAATCGTCAGTTAAAACTAAAACTATTTTAGTTAAGACAGACAAACAATGCTTCATACCTTTTTACCTTTTTTGTGATCACTACTTTGCCCACTTCATTGAATAATATATGGATGTGGAATCTTTCCTTTCTTTTCCCGAGCTGCACAAAGGGTGAAGGTGAACTAATCATGTGTGGATAGATGTAAAAGGAAAATTAAACCCAAACCCCTCGCTTAATGGTGCTGCATCGGATCAATAATAAGTTTAAACTAGTTCGGAAGGAGATAGTGCATCAGTCTGTGTGTAAAGCACGTCAACTGATGTATGCGGAAATCGAAATGAAAATCTCAGGCTTTCCATTTATGTCATCAGTCATCAAGAAATACATTATTGATCCTTGAAGTGTAAAAGAAGTGTGGACATAGAGGCTTTATCTTGCAGTCTGTAAGTCACAGAACACAATGTGAAGTCCTCTTCATGCATCGGACAGACAGACAAACAGAAGAGTTGTATGAGATTTATCATCATGGAATGTTTCAGTTCGTATTTTATAGTAACAATAGGAAAAGTTTACAAATTTTCTTTCTGAATGGTTGTTTTTTGGTTTTTGGTGCTCAGCTACCGTCTACCACAACCGACAATCAAAGGTCTTCATGTCGGCGTGACGTTTCTCTTTTGCTCTTTTTTCCACTTAACCGGCAATCGTCTACCAAAATTTCATTGTGTGCAGTGTGCATAATTTTCATCACATGTTCTGTGTAAGTGTTGACGTTCAGGAATGCCCACAGACAGACCTGAGGAATGTGAAAAATTTGTTTGATTGTATAATTCACATAATATTGCTTCTTTCAACGTTACCGGAAAAAATATTTTTCCCTGTACTCTCATTTTTTTGTTTCTATTATTGTATTTGCAGCTAATTTTATCCTTTTTACCTTTTAATGCTCACATACCAAGGTGCAATATAAAAATATTTTATTGAAATGCTGAAAGAGACTTATGAGTACAAATTCAAGGAACAATTTTGCTTTCACTTGGTTTTTTGGAATGAGCTCATTCTTCCTGCATTCCTTCTATTCAGACTTAAAAAGAGACCGGCTCATTACTTGGGTCAGCAGAAGTCTCCCATTCATTTTTCATGCATTCTTTCATTTCATTCATTTTATTTTTGATGGTGGTGATGACGATGATGCTACCAAGTAAAACACATAATATTCTGGTTTTCCAGTAACGTCTAAAAATACTGTCTAGCCAATTGGACAGTCGATTTCCCTTTGATTTTATATTTATCTTTTTCATGAGAAAACGTATGATGAACGCATTGGATACTGAAAACGTTGACTTTCTTGCCATCATGATCGCATCGTTGCACATATTGCCTCCTCAAGTTTGACACTTTACTTTGGTGAACAAATATGTGTGAGCGTGTGAATAAATTGGGGAAGACAAGTGGCAATAAAACAGAAGCGGCAACCCATTCATTTCTGCCAGCATCATCATCATCATGGCACAGGTGCTGTGCTTTACTCTCTCTTGTGGTGTCGGTGTCACGTTTCTTGCTATACGATTCAGTTTAAACCACTACAAACAACTTCCTTTCTTCTCACGTCCTAGGTAGCATGCGTAAACATTCATTCATAAATTTTGTTTGTGTTTTTTTAGCAAGTTACTCATGCCATCATTCATGCGCCATTCATCATTCACTACAAATTGTGTGAATAGATGGTGAAACGGCGAATTGATTGTTTAGTGTCGGTTCCTTGCTAATTGTCTAGTGTTTAATGAATGACAGTTCTGGACTGACTTAATTTAATTATCGGGTCTATCAGTTAGTAAACTGCTAACTAAACAAGTAGCCCTTAATCATCGTAAACTAGATCGTATCAGCTTCGAATAAAAGATATAACGACTTGTATGGAATATTGGAAACTGGAGCCGTGGCGCTGCAAATGCTAATATTTGGTTCTTACAGGGAAAGATGATGTCAGATAATAAAACATTGCTAAATGATTATGTCAGCGTTCAAAATGTGAAATGTTACACACATGGTCGACAAGACTGCATTATTTCCAATTTGCAAGGGTAAACATTTCGTCGTACTGTTTGTAAACTTTTATTAAGGTGTACATGCATCATTCATAATATGGTGATTAGTTAAGAGGCATATTTTAGAGACTTTTATGAATATGAAAGGAACGACTTCTCCATACATGTAGTAAAATATTGAAAATGTCACGTAGATATATGCTTTTGATAATAATCATTTGGTATAAATTACCTCATTTATGTCACTTATAATCCTGTAATCAAAGATCAATTAATCCAACGACCTAGAAAGTCTTTGGGTGTTCCGTATGCAGAACCGTAATTCATAAACAGCTATGGAAAGTCAGTAATTATTTATGGTAAAAAGTCAAATTCCATTCGGTTGAATCCTAAGCTGGACCAGATAATAGAATTTGTAAACTTCATGATTGCAAATTCTGTACTATGTACAACTCGAATTCAGAACTACTTTATTTACTAAATGTATGAATTCATCTTTTAATGAGCTTTACTTTTTGAATCCTGTACCTCGGTCAACCCTTTTTTTGCAGTCTTTGTACTTGCATGTATGTAACACGTTAGAACAAAAGTTGCTTACATCAAGTTCATAATGAAGTTTACATTTGCATGTATTTTCAAGAGCTGATTCATTTTATATGACAGTATGTGGAGTGTTGAGTTCACGATTTACTCTTGTTATTATTCTCGTATTGTTTAATATCATTTTACTCTTTGTTTACCAAAATTGCGATTATGCATCTGGAAAAAAACGAAACGAACTCTGGATTTCCCTCTATTTCTATAAAACTTTGGTTTCCCAACCTTACTCTGGACTTTGTATGTTTAACTTTCACTGATGAATGCAAACCCTTTCAGATACAAATTATTGTGATAATTGATCAATCACAGTAGCAAATGAACAAATTATTAACGAGTGAAGCAATGTCAAACATGTCACGTTTATCTATCTGTTGCTCTTATTGCGAGGAGTTATAAGCATAAAAAGCAGAGCTAGAATCAGAAATTACATGCAACTGCCTAATCTTGATATAATTCAACATAAAAATTTAGACTGATACCATTTCATTTCAAAGATCAATTATTTCATTACATGATATCTACTGATTGTGCATATGTGAGATGTGAGTCTTGGGGAGAACCTGCAGCTGTCCTCGCTGATCTACTATCTCCGCATCCTCTTCGTGACAATAAAAACAGACATTAATCCGAATACTGACTGGACTGGACTGTAAAAGTTCTTTCGTCAATGACGTTGTAACAATTTTGAGTTCATACTTCAGGTATGACGAAAATATTGTGGTGAAGCAATGGTGAAGGGTAGGACGGTAGGAGTGAGTTGAGTGGGTCCGGTCAGCATTATTGTCGTACCCTCCCGGACAAAAAAATGTTGAATAACAGGAGAAGGAGAGCACAGTAATAATATTATCATGGTCAGTTAGTCTTCTTAATCTAGATAATTTCATCATCAAGCTGTGCACTTTTCCATGGCAAAGAAACCCAGGTACCATCATGATGGCTCCTACTACTACCACACAATCGACTCTTGTCATCATCACAGCGTGAATAGTTGTCTCGTCCTCGTATGAATTCTGAATCATATTTTTACGACCATGCATAGGCATTTGCAATGCAAACGGAGAGTAGAATTTAACAATTTCTATTATAATATTTGCAAATTTTGCAATTTATTCGTTATCAAATCCGGATTGGACCCTCATTTTCCCAAAAATCAGAGTCTATTCCTACGTAATCAGATTTGGTAGTAGGATGTTTGCTCAAACGGTTTAGTTAAATGTGTGCATTGTGCAGTCAAATTAAGTGTATTTCGCTGAAATAATTCAAATAGCATTTGCATGCGTAACAATAATATGTAGGCCAATGTAAGAATGATGGAGACACCTCATCCTTATATCACTGCGCATTGTGTATCTATCACCTCATCATAATACCTGCTGTTGTGGGATGCTTCGTAAGCTCCTCATGACATGACTTCATCCAAATTTTAATCAGTCATCCTCATAGCGAGTAAAGTTGGACTATGCCAATTTTTCCGGTTTCATGAGATATGGCTGATAAGAAAAATTACAATGCACATAAATTATATCATGGACATAACACGACTTTTATCTCAGACGTTTGTCCATCATCATGGAGAGGCGATGTTGCCTAATGGGAATGATGAGCATATTATCTAGACACAGAAACGTGTACAAATATTGACTTGTATGACTTTTATCCGGTTGTTTTTACGTGTCAGCTGTCGCCAAAAGTCAGCCCCAACAACCTTGCACTTGCGTTGGCGTTTTAAATATGTACAAATAAATGTATACAAATTATATCAGCAAGTCCAACTGTATAGTAAACATGGAAACAATGAGGAGGCTTTGGAAGGGCTTTACTTTAGTATTACGACTTGCGACAGAGCTTCTTATTTTCTGCGATGATAATGATGGTGCTGGCTGGCTGGCTAGGTTGTGGAGTTTCTCATTATTCATTCCTTTACCGGAGACCGTGCCAAAGGAATTGCCGGCTCCACGCTAAAAAAGAAGCAATAAAGAGCAACTGTACGAGTCCTCATTGTAGGCACAGTTTTGCTTCCCCACAACTGCTTGCCAAATTGTTAATCCTGTAGTCGCACTCGATTTCGTTGAAAAGACGAATGTATGACTAATATCGTTCAGAATTATCTAATGATCTGGAAAAGCGTAGGGGGTCTCTGTTTTCGCCCATATTACTGTAGCATAACGTGTGTCCGATTCTAAATATACTGTTGCATAGACAGACACATTCGCCAAAATTCTTCAAGCAAGTCAGCAACTCATATAATCAGTCAGGAAGAAGGATGAAATAAAGTATGACAGGCGACAATAGGCGCCACACGACGAGCGCAGCGACCCAGTTGAGCTGGCTCACTCACACACAAATCATCATCGCACATTTACGAGCAGAGCGTGTTTATGATGATGATGATGATGATAGGCATCACAAGTCCGTTCCTCTTTATCATAAAGTGGCAGTGTTGCGGAGTCAGGAGTGGGGTGTAGGCGTAAAAAGTGAACGCGACCGATATATTTTGTGTAATGCGTACCTACGTGCTTACTACTAAGAAGAACGAACGAAGGAGAGAGAGAGAGGAATTACAATAAAAAGTAATAGATTTAGAGAGGAAAGGTCATGGTTCTCGCGAAATGGCTACACAATGCATTGGCTAGACGGATGAATCAGCAGAGAAAAGCGTAGTGCAAACCTACTAGTTTATGCAATGCGATTTTTTATAATGCGTATTATATAAAACGATAAACCACGCGTAGTATATGCAATCGTGGTGCTTATAAAGTAGCATATTATTTTGAATACACATAATGATGTGCATACCACCACACTGTGCTTCCACCAGCATGTGCCCAAGCACATGCAACTTTTGCAAGCTGATTTCATGACTGTTCTGTAACTGCCTCACTCAGCTCAGCTACTCTTCTTCAGACTCATCATGACCAAAAATGAGTATCATCTTTTCAAGTTGCAAAAAGACATGTAAACAATAGCGCACTATGCACTCAGAGTCTTGGGAGGAATATAGCAACTATGAAGAATGACTAGTTGGTAAACGATAAATAAATGCACATGTATCATGATAACTACGGAATGGGATTCAATATAAAGCAGAATGGAGTGGTAAACCAAGAAAACATAAGTCTCTCTATTTGAAAGCATAAGAAAAAGGATGTCAGAAAATTATAATAACACGAATTAAAATTTCTATGTATAGCTATATATATAATCATATCGCACACTCATGTTACGGTGTATACATATATTCAGTTGTTCGCCGCCGACAGGTATTCGTCATCGTTGAGCTTTTGCTTATTTCTTAGTTCCTAGGCTTGATTCCAGGTAAAAACTCATACGTGAGCGTGCCGCTGCTGCCACTGCTGAATTCTGATTACTTGTTAGCTCAATATCTACAGCATCATCGATTTTTTATTCGCAGTCTTCATGCATTGCATGCTCTTACTTTGTTCTGTGTATAGTTCTCCTGTACATTAAGTGCAGCTAATCATCATGAAAATTGACCATGAGTTGGTGCATACTTTTTCATACCTCCTTCAACTCTCACTCTCGTGCCTAGATTCTTGCTGCATCATACATGCGTGTAAACATTACACTTTATTATGACAGTTTCCTCTGACTACATGGTTACGCTTTTGCAGCTGTATGAAATTGTTCCCTAGTTCTGTTTTCCTTCTTTCCGACAGCCGAGTTCTGTAACTGATACCGATGATGATGCCTACATATTCTGTCATTATAATAGGTGCAAGGTTTGTGATCTAGGTAATTAGAATTTAAACACCAACAACCATAATGATGCACCTTCATTATGCTCGCTTCTCCGCATGGCCTTTGGACAGTTGATTTTGCGGATCTTACTATATGAACCATTCAAACAATATTGAAGGAATATGTAAATCCGCATGTATTTCATAATAACAGAATAATACATACATTACCTACATAATATTAATACCTAATTGTGTGTGCCAAGTTGAATATCTGGTATTTACCTTCCTTCAACAGGGAAGATTCAACTCATATTATTATGGTATTCGCTTCACCTTTGCAGCGTTGTTATCATGATCATAAGCCAGTCGAAGCGTGTTTTCATCGTATCCGGCTTCTAGTTGAACAGTCGCTAATTTTCATCATTTTTATATTTCATCAAAAGCTGTTCTAGTCGTTTATGTCCGTTTTCTTTTGATGCACAGCTCTTGGAGTTAAATGCATGTAATTTTCTTATTTTCTATTAAATGGTAGCAATGATTATGACGATTTTAAAAAGACCAACATGAAGTACTCAAGCTTATCAAATAAGTTACATTCATTAACCTTTTAAGGCGCATGTCAGTAGTCACGAAGACCACGACGTTAGTGGTGCAAAGTCGAAAGGTATAAAAACAGTATGACTTACAACAGCATCTTATGCAGGTTGTAGATGGTACCTGTTCGACATTGTTACGCTGTTACTATGAACGTTACTATTACAAACGCACGTAAGCGCGTACAGCGAAAAAATAACTTCATATCGGCGCCTGATGATGATGAAGGTTTCTAAAATGATTTGCATGTCGTCGTCGCTTCAATATTTCCAAGTACACTGGCATGGCATGTTATTGGGAAAACCCATATTGTTACCACTACTGACATTCTTTTACATTCGAAGCGAGCATCTGAGTGTAACGTGTCTTGTTAACAATGGGTCCTTAATATGATTACCGCCTCGATATTAGTCATCATCGTCGTGGTGCCCAGTCAGCCAATGCATAATAATTTTTAATAAGATCATTTCACATTTTCTCGCTATCACGACTTTTTGGCTAAAAGATTGCGAGTACGGGGAATGAGAATATTTTCGTCACATTTTCAAGCAAACTTTTATCGATCATGAAAAAGTCTCAGCTTTTCATTGTTTAAAGAAAGGAACAATCTTTGTTTTTTGTTTGCACCTAAGTTGGTAAATTGATAATGGTGACAGTGACACGTCATGATATCTACTTTTATAATGTTTACTGCATCATTAATTCTGTTTATATACAAACGCAAAATTACAATGTTTTTACATCAGCCATCGTATGTTTACAGATGAATGAGGT
Source organism: Willowsia nigromaculata (assembly GCA_034700605.1). Classification (NCBI taxonomy): domain Eukaryota; kingdom Metazoa; phylum Arthropoda; class Collembola; order Entomobryomorpha; family Entomobryidae; genus Willowsia; species Willowsia nigromaculata. Next base: position 26,182 of record JAQIXX010000013.1, read on the forward strand.
AAAGATGTGCAGATTGCACTCTAGACTAATGTTCATGTGAGGTATCCTCTGTGGAATGTCCACAGTCCAGAATCGTTTGCATTATGCCCATATCTATTGCAATGTAAATAATAATAATAGTTTACGCATCATAGTGTTCCTATATAAGTGACATGAAAGATGACGTTGAGAGATAAGGGGTTAGCATGAATGAATGTCACTTTCCACGTAATACAGTAGCTTTCAGTTGGGCTTGGAGTGTTTTATCATTAGCGCCTACTGTTATTAATAGTTTTTTTATCTCTAATTCTCCCCATACGTCATCCTTGTCTAAACTGACGGGAAGGGCTACCAACATTCATTGTCGTCAAACATTACATGGTAAATTGCCTCCATTACCTGTTAATCTATAATTAGATAAAGGACACCGGACTCATTCTATTACATGATCTCGTATTATTGTGCCATAGTAAACCATGAGAAAAAATTTTCTGATTCATGTTAGCACTTTCCCGTGCTTTGTAATAACTTCAGTAGAAATGGCAATAATATTTTGGTATGGGCTTGTTCAATTTTAAGTGAGGCACAAATTCAATTTTATTATTCTTTCTACCTTTTTTCAGGTAGTTTTATTCCGGTTAAAGTTATTATTATTTATTATGTCTTATCCCAGAAATACATAAAGGATGACTGATGAAAATGAAACAAATTTAAGATGGTTTGCACCTGGCAAAAAATCAATGAATGAGTAATCATTGATTTGCAATTTTACCACATAAATAAGTTCTGCTTCTGCTTTTCATCGCTTGCCATATTTTCAAATCCCATAAATACACTGTAAATTATTATCAAAAAGCATAAAAAATTAAATGGTCTTGATTACTAGGTAGAAATACAGAGCTCAACTTTTCATGTTCTTCTTTGGTGTGGGTGTTTGGCCCAACCTTCTTTTTATTATCTCCTGATAACTCAGCAATCGACAGATTACATGATTCAGCTTGCAAAAAAATGAATCAAATACGTCATAAAAGTATGGTGTGCCAAAAAATTAGCATATAACTACGGAACTAGTATCACGTAAGTATATGAAAACGAACTACCTATTTGTATATTATTTCTGTGCGATTACGTAGTGCGTAAATTTGCAATGCACTTCATCTTGGCAAATAATTGTTTACAATTCGAATGAATGAACTTGAGCGTATGCAGTTTTTTTCTAGATGCGCTGCGAGTGGTTTTCTATATCTATAATTACCAAACCCAAATATTATACACAAGACTAGTTTATAGATGGGCATGTGTGTGTACGTTGGGTATAATAATAAGTATGCATATTAGCATACCATTAATAAAACATAACATTATGGTGACTGTAAGACCGAGTACCCATATACCCGTGGTTCATCGTTGTAGTAAAATATTTATATATTGTGCACACAAAAAATATATATGAAAGGAATTTACGAGTTTCACTACAACTCATTCATTCGTTCATTCATTCATTCAGGTCTCACTCACTCAACATATCATTACAACCAACATAAAGGTATACCGATTCCAACAAGAGAAACGCATGCATCTCCGTATAAGTACGCTCTACATGCTCACATTTTCTAGCACGTTTCACATATGGCCCCAATGATTCATTCATAATTTTCTATCCAGTACGTTCAGTGGCAGTTTTTGTGGGTGAGGACAGTGAAACAGGAGAAGAGGGAACGGGTTGTTTATAGCAAGACGAGTACGTGATATGTGGTAGTAGTAAAGTGAGTATTAGATGAGTAGGCACTCGACTCTCTGGGTTTCATTCATAAAAGTATGTACATTGCTCACCTTATAGAGTGGTATATAGTGTGGAGGCAACTCATATAACATCAGCATAATATACGATATATATGTATGTATTACTTACACTATCTTTGTAGCCGCGGTGCAACCGGCGAAACGCCTTAAAATTGATATAACTTCTTCTTACTTATCTCAGCACACATTAGTGATGCCTTGTTGAACATTTGTACCGAGCAAGCTAATAAGTGGAGATGATGATGAAGACATGATGTGATGATGACGTTTGTCACTGGCATACACGTTGGCTTTTCTTGATCCTGGTTTAATTTGCAGTAAACTAACCATCTTCATATTCAATGTAATGAGGGGGGTCGTAAACGGAACTGGAAGGAGAGGAAAAAGGTGTCATACTGGTTCTTTGGTATTCGCCTCGAAATCGCACTTTTGTACGTCAACACTACATGTCGCAAAAAAAAAATCCTTTTGTATATATTATTAGGCTGTACATCATCATCTCCTATTTGTCATTATCTCTACTTGGCCGGCTGCAAATACAATACATTATGATGCGGCAAGGCGTGTGCTCATGCATATAATCCTCTTTATTGCCTTTGCATATATGAAAAAACTGTTTTTTGTATGAACTTGTTGTGTTTTTTCTGCACTTCTCGCTCGCGATGATTATTCATTCACAAAGGTTTTATTATATGATGTTGGCTTTTTTTGTTACGCTAACAATCTCAGTGACAGCTCATCCACTCTTCTTTCAAGACAAAGTCTACTCAAATTTCGTTCTAGAAGTGAAGTAGTGCCCATGATGATGACGATGACGATCTTCAGATTAATGACATTGTTTGGTATGCAGCTTATGCTATGAATTTGATGGTGGTGGTGGTAGATGTATTTACAACAATATTGACTGTTGACTATGCCACGAATGTGTCTGTGCTTGTTTGAGTCGGCGAACTTGCAAAAATCACCTTGATTTTGCTTTCCGTATGAGCGAGAACACCAAAAATTTTGGATGATTCATCTCTATGATATTTTCATGAAAGAAATGCACAAGTATGGTATTCCTCAATACAGTCATCTCACATCATAATAATGTACATAATATATATAATTTCGATTGGCAATTTTTATCGCTCATGTAATGTTAGTTCCTTTGAATTCTTTACGTTTTTGTGGCAGCATGCACAGCAGGTTAATGGATTTTACAATGTGCCATCATCACCATACAAACGTATATTATTGATGTGTAGGAATGCACATTCTTTTTATGGTGACTGATAAAATGTCCACCCAAAACGTTGTGTTTACTGTGTACATTACTTGCAAAAAAGTCATTACTACTGGTTTCCTGGTAATCGTATTCAGCTAATCCTTAACTTCTCAATGAAGTTGTGGATATTAACGTGTGTTTAAGGGAGATGCAATGCAACCTATTAATTATTATTTTGACGTATGTGTTAAAAATTAATATCGCGAAATTTCCACAATATTTTTCGCCGACAGAAAGAAATAGGTAATTAGGACGAGTATACATGCACGCGAATTTTTATTGCTGCTGCACTATACCAAGTAGGTAAATAATGTCTTTACAAAGTTAATCCTGTTGGAATTTCTGACAAAATTCCAAAAACATTTTCATTGCCAAACTCACAATTAGTTATTATTATCAGCAATGTTTCACCTTTCCACTGATTACAGACTCATGTAGTATGCCACATTCTATTCTTTTAACAATGATTTTAAAATTGATTGATTTGATCTGGGAAAATCCACCTGATTCGACGCAAACGTAAAGTGTCAAAAAAGGAATTGCATAACTGTCGTTTCATGTTGTACACTCTGCTCATTGCTATTTTTTGATTGTGATGATGAGTGTTTAAGGTACATACCTAAAAGAAATACCTTTACTTAAGAAGTTAAACACTCAAGTTATCTCTCGAATGACACAGCGTGGTGATAAAATACCCAGCTGACAATATTTAATGGATGAAAAACCCTAGCCAACTTATTTATAACCTTTGTATGAAATTCTATAAAAAATATTGAAATACCCATGCACAAAGCTTTGATTATTGTTTGCATGCGCACGAATCACTAACAGTATGTATGAGTTTCTGGAATTCCTCCTTATCGTTTTCATTTTCCATATATGCTTGTCTGGCTTTGACATGATTTTGATTTTACTTTCATCAACGAGGTACAACAGGTACCGATGCACTTTTTGTTGTAGAAAGGCAATCTTTGAAATTGCTGTTGCATTCATCATCGCAGCATTTTCGTTATCATCATCATCATAAATCAATAAATAAAACTGCAGGTATGCATACCCCTGCCGGGCAAGTGGCGACGATAGCATATAGGTGCTAATTGATTCCTCATAACATGCGTCAACTCGATTTTACATATGGACGGTTCACTTGCCTGCACTTAATACAAACAACTGCAGTAACTCGTATTGTATGATTGTCAATTTACGTCACATTTTTCATTCATTTTGATAATGGGTACAATGTACAATATACAAAGTTCGCAAAATTGTTGCGTGCAATTTTTTTAAAAGAAGCTTGCATCGTCAGTGCAAAAACTTGTTCAGGTAGGTCTGGTAGGCATATAAACTATTATTATTTACAGGACTTGGATCTTGTGCGTAATCGTGGTGCTCGACGTTCATAGGTTGATAACTGTTTCCAGTAAGTTGTCCTCAAGTTATATTACGCACATCTCGTACTTTGAACGCATGTACCTATCAATGTTGTATTGTTATCGCAAATTCGCAACATAAATATTGATATGCTGTTTGTTATAAGATACAATGTGTACTGTATCTTCTGCGTTATCTCAGTCGCGTATGTAAGCACTGCCTAATTTATAATTGCACTTAATGCAGATGCAGGTACGTTTATTTTGTTTTGTTACATAACAACAAAACAAGGTTCTTTTCATAACACTCTTTTTAAAGGTCATGAACACCAAGGAACCATGCTACCTCACAACATTCATAATTATTGTATGAATGTGTGGTAGCACTTTGTTTTGAGAGAAGATAGCAGACATGATTGGGCATATCAGTTCACATTTACTTGTGTCCGATAACTTTGGCTAATTATGTTGAAAGTTTTATTGCTATGCGTGTGCGATAATTTTTACAAAAAGGAATTGCTCATTTAAGCTCACGGATGTGATTTTCGAGGAGACCACCATCATTATGATGATGCGAACAAGATGGTATTTCATATTTCAGAACTGAAGATACCTAAAATCCCACTTATTTATAATGTGTTTGTACATGCTCCCTCCATGAAAAAGATCCCGCACCCGCCTGAAATGCAGCTTTATATATATCTATAGATCTATCCATGGCTGCCACTGTGTTTGGATCATGATGATAATTTTCATTGTTTTATACCCTGGCTAGAGTAGCATTTGTGAAAGTGATGATTGATGAAGATATTCCATTCACTTGTTTCCATATAGTTTGTCTGGCCAATTAGATCTTCGACAAGGTAGATTCACCTGGATACCACTGGAATGTATGAAAGTTGATCTAACAAAGGATGCAAGTTGCGAAATAGATAGTAATAACAACCCCTTTTTATTGCAAAGTTTTCATGTAAAATTGTCAGCTACATATATGCTTTTGTTTCTGTAGGATTTTGAGTAGACTTTGTGATCTGCGTTGAAAGACAATATGGTTTGTGCAATGCATATGATACAATCGTAATAGCCTTGTAATCATCGGCATTTGCACCGGTCTCTTGATATTGCGGTAGGTTGATTTTTCTTCCTTTCTTCTTGTCTTCTGACTTCTTTTCGACAGTCAATTTTTTGACAACATGCACGATATTTTCAAGGTTGATACGATATTGTAACAAGTACCTGAAAACTTTTTTTTCTCCTTTTATTCCCAATTTCTCTCTCAAAGTCATTTACTGTTGTTGTTTACAAATGTTGTAATTATGCTGACCGAGACCAAGTAAGTACCTCTTCACTTCTTTTATTTCTTCTTTTGAAGGATAAATGTACTTGCTTGTATACATGATCCCGAGGATCCTATTGTAATAGTAATTACATTACAAAATGCTCATACACGCTGACTCTAGCTCTGGCTGGGTAGTTCAGTAAGTGTTTCGAGTGTCTTATAGCCAAGGATGCTATGTGTGTGTGCCAATTTTTTAAACAAATCTTTAATCTCAAATGTACCGTCTCCATCAGTCAATCCTCATTTTGCAAACTTTCATTATCGTATCCATAACAACTGGTGAGGTTTGGTGGTGTGTGTACCTAACAAGAACATCTTCATCTCGGCGAATCAATGACGCTGGTTATAAATCAATTCATATAATAATTACTCATTCACTCTCCCATTTTATGCATGATTTTTTTTCAAGTTGTGGGGGCTGGGAAGCTTGTTTATATCTGCGACTACTGAGCGCTTCCAAATGTAAATTCTCCTGAAAAAGCATGCTCTATATGAATGAGCCAGTGTCTGAATCTAATTTTTTTACTAGACGATAGATGCATCCTCCTTCTTCCCTCAACAGAAATTTCATACATTCCAAAAAAATGAATTATGATTCTCTCTCTCTCTGACAAAGTATTTGCACGTTTTATAATCTCTACTATCTCATCTTTCTCCTTTTGTTTGAGCACAAAAACACCGGCTACGTCAGCCTACTAAATTTAATACGATGATCAAATCATGGTTTTGAAATTGTACCCAATTTCCAATTGTTCTAGTTTATAATACATAAAAGTAATAATACAAGGTGCCTCTCAGTAAAAGTAAAATGCGTTTTTTTGTAGAAAGTTACATCATTCTTAGCAAATGAATCATAGCTTCCCGAGAGATATGCCACCCGCAGCTGCATCATGTAACTTACTTGTGACATACTACCACAATATTTTGTTTAACACTTTTGCGGTCGAGAGTCGCCTTCAGTCTAGAAATCTTCAATGTCTGTGTCGTACCGACAAAATACCACAAACTACACATATGATAATTATCAGTATGAGCAAAGAGGATCATTTATGATGCATACAACGTAAATAAGGCTAGTGATGATCGAATCTTTAAAAATGTACATTTTTTCAAACTAAGTCCTTGTTTCCTATTGTAAATATTTCCAGTATGCAGGACACCTAACAAGGTACATTGTTAGAGCTTTATCCACAGCCATGCATTTGTGAAGACTGATTTTTTTTCACGGTTTTTGCACTACCAATTACAACGAGGCAATTATGAATGAAGTGCTTTCTATGTAAGACAGTCGTGTATAATGTAACTTCATTGATTAAAGAAAGTTGAATTACATAATAATATATTTATTACCTTGCAAAATGTAATAACATAAAGACATCGTCATAACTCGATTACTAAAAGATGTTGGCTGGATAAAAAAGGATTGCTCACCACCAACATAACACCAACATAAAAAAAATCTGTATATTTATGCAAAAAATTATCTACAGAAAGTCACATGAAAATGGCACTGCTATGCATGAGCACGCATGCATCTTAACAGTAAGATTATGATCTTGATGATGAGTCCACGAAAAAGTTGTAGGTAGACATAATATACAGATATTATTGTTACCCCCTTTTTAACAGCTGCATGAATACTATGATGATGCATCAATTTACTTATATTCCCACACTTAAAAGTGCATGGAGTACTAGCAGTGCAGCAGTGGCAGACGCCCAGCAAGCAATATTGTAATTCTAGCAAGTTGGCATTGGCATGCATATATGCATAAATAGTACAACGAATTCGCAATAGCGGAAAAAATAAAGATGTCCATTATTGCTGATGATACATCTAAAGTTTGTCTGACTGACTTTTTGCAAGGCTTGAGACTTTGTTGAAATTTGTTCAATGTTGATTGTCCCCTGCTTTTTGGTCGCCGGCTTCTGCCTTTGTAGGTGGCAGATATTGCTACCATGTGTGTTTTGGATGCTGTCTGGTTTCACCAAATCTTTATCTTTTAAGCTCATTGCTCTGATGTGATGATGAGCAAGAAATTATTTCGATTATTAGGTATACCACTAACAGCTAACAGCCTTTCCAACATGCTAAAAGGGAGTAAAGTGGGTATACGTTGTACGTACTTTTTAATAAAAAAGGTAGATTCATCATGTAAAAAAATCATGTTCAGCTCCAAAACACAACCGCAAGAATGTACACAGCTGCTTATCTTGACATGTTTCTCGCTCAGGATAGAGAGGTTTTCATCTTTGAGCCGATATGCAGCAGCAAACAACAGCGATCTGATGAAACAATGTCCTTTTCTTACGATGAATAGTCGACAATTCAACGTTGTTGTTTTTGTGTGTCAAAATTTGAACTTTACATTGTCTACAGAGTAGTACACAGACATGTGCACGATGTAGCTTTAGGTTACGTAGTAGTAGTTGTACTTATCCACTTTTAGTATGCATAGGTACGTGATTTTCACAAAACATAGGAAAGGAAAAAGATCTCTTTGTTGCACGCAGCTATATTGCGTTCCCCAGTAGTATGTTTTAAAGACCATGTGCAAGTTAATGGCTTATATTTTGGAGGCTTCCAAAAGGCAAAGTTGACTCGACAAGTGATGCGGTGCTTCAAAAAGCATGGAAAATGTACACATGTACTAGTGGTGGCATTATCTTATCATCCTTGTCGCAGAGCCACCTGAATTGAGTCTTACACACCTGACAAGAGCCTATTTTTGCTACAATTATGTTCTTTTTTTGTGAATTGTAGCTGTAGGGCACACCAGCACTTTCCCAGATATGCATGATTAACTGAGTGCGTGTTTGTATATTTCTTTTGTAGAGATAGTAAAGTACTCAAGATGATGGTGATGACTATGACGACGTTGATGATGATATATATATTTGACATTGGTAAAACCCAGCGTATTTAGTACATTCATAGGTAAATAGTATTCATATTTTTCTACAATAGTAAACATCTTTGTTATCATGCATGTACCTCAAACAAATTCGCATTCTGTAATCATCATCAACATCATCGTCATTTAATCATGTCTTATTGTCTTTTCAAAACCTACCGCAACGTCAAACGTCATTATGTTTTTAGAAATTTGAGTCGTGGATGAGCTATAATAATAGGCATCCATCTACATTTTATTTTCTGAATTTTAATTCGGTCGTGGTTAGTGGTAGTGTGACTGAGCTGGTCAGTTACAGTTTACCCACCTGTTGAATGACTAATCCAGCCTTAACTGCGAATATACTCTCCTCTGGGCTGAGCTTTTAAATTTTTTGAAATAGTACGTAATACACTTGCGGTCATTTCTCTCAGAAAATTGCTCAATGAATGAAAAAGAATCTACCTAAAAATCAAATAAAACCGCCTTTAAATCTTCTCCATATAATAATGACAATCTCAGAAGAGCAGAAATATTCATTTTATAAGGATTGGTTTAATTATCTGACCAACTTTCTAATAACAATCATTAAAAGGTTCCCACTAGTTCTGTTCATCACCAGTCTTACTCGTAGTAACACCGTACAATGTGGTGCACCTAAAGCCTAAATACCTATGCCCAGCCTCATTATCATCAACAAAATTTTTTTTACAGGAGTCTGCTGTACCCAGACCCAGTGTCATGTAGTATTCAAGGTGGCAAGAAATAGTATAGCAGAAAATATATCGTGGCAATTCCTAGCATTAAAACACGGGTACATTTTTCTGCAATAATGATCTGGAAAGTTTTGTCCATTTGGTACAATAAGTACATTTACTTGCCATTTCTCACAATAATTACATAGTCTGCTAATATCGCACAGCCTAAAATAACTCCGTTCGGTCTCGCTATAACTTATAACAGGAGGAAAACCCTAAGTAGGAGCCCAGTAATTATAACAGTGATGGTAAACTGGTCATAAATTTCATACAGTAAAATTGCACGGGACGAGTTGTGTGAGTTGAAATCATCGGAAAAGGAAATGAGCGAGATAGATTAAGAACGTGGGGTCTCCATAATCCCTAATAATAAAAGAAAGTAACAATATCAATAAAGTACAAAAATGATGGAGCAATTGTCAACGGCAAAGATTTTTTCTGTAGCTGTAAGTAAGCAAACACATGATGATGATTGGTGAAAGATTTTTTCGTTTCTTGATAATTGGGGATGTGCGGAACAAGTGACATGGAGAAAATAAGAATCCCATTATATGTACGCTTTCATTTTTATGTAAGTCATGACAAGTACAAAAAATCCTAAACCTGAGACACCTTTCAGCTTTCCATCATTCGACGGCAAAGAAGAAAGTGTGTAGGCAGGAAGGAAATGAAAGGAGTATCTATATTGGAAGTAGATCAGGAAAGGCAACATCCGAGCAAACAAGAAATTAATTATATGTCCAACAAACAAACAAGCTACATGACAACGTTCACGTACACCAAGAAAATAAAACGACCAGAACGTTCATGTAACATTATGGCACCAGCATTGTGGATAATTAAAGCTAAGAATGTGAATTTGAACATGCAAATTTGCTAGCAATTATGAAAAGGATTTCCCCTATTTATAATTAAAAATTAGCCTAAATATTAAAGCAGTTGATTGCCTTGCATTTAACTTGAATGATTTTTTTTTTCATTTTGAAAAATAAATCTGGTTATTTAGCATCGGTGACCAATGAGCATGATGTCATGTGTGCTCGATAGCAAAAATTAGACGAAACAAAATGCTATGGAATTTACGTTAGCAAAAGTGTCACATCATTATTGTTTCTATTGTCATCGTCACCTGGACAGACGCATGATTTTTTTTGCAACAAAACATGAAACTTCCGTGCAGACGTAATATCTAAGAGGATGAGACAATTAACTCCAGGAAATACCTCTTTTTTGTTTTCACTGTGCAAAAAGGCTCATAGACACTAAAATACTTGTATCTGTCATCGTTTCATTTTCGTACTATATGAGTACATGATACAAGATCATTTATGACGGAAAGAAAATGACATACGCAAATTGAAATTTGTATGCAAGCCTGTCATATTCAAGACCAGTGTTATTGTCGTATTTCTTGATGTTTGCTTGGTTTAATTCCAAAACCAAATATTGACACCTTTTGTTTTCCCTCTCAGACAGAGGTAATCAGTAGTGGGGATTGCCAACCAACCTTACAGACACATACTACACGGGCTTTTGCTTTGATCATTCATAACTTGAGAAAGAGATATTTAGATAGATCTAAAAAAAAAAAAGATTTCATCAAATGAATCTAGAGAAGAGAACAGAACTCATTTGTTGCAACAATGTATATCTTTCATTTTTTGTGCATCTCCACATTACGTCGAAGCTTTCTTTCCCTCTTGAACAAGAGGCGACAGTGTGTGTATGTGTGTACTACGTCACGCCATTTGCTCTTACTATACGGAGAAAAATGAATGAATGAAACGTGAAGTCATGATGATGATTGACCGTGTGTGTATGTGGTGGTAATGATGATGTCATGCCGGCTCTAACGTGCTGTTTTTTAGCTGTAACTGCTGTAGCTGTTTGGTAAACACCGACACTGCCATGCCAGCATCAACCACCATGCCATGCTTGCCAGTATCTTGATGGTCATTTATTTTTTCTTGGAGCACAACTCCTTTGGTTTTTTTCAGCTTGCTTTCCTATATGCTAGGCCAATAAGCCTGGTCTCCACTCTCTCTGAATCAGGCCGGTTGAGTGAGTGACTGTGGGAGCCAGGCCACAGGAGTAACTAGAAAAAGGGTTTTTTCACCGTCAACGAAAAACGTTCTTTTAGCGCTAACTCAAGTTGCTAGCTCGTATGAGAAAAGTCGTGCTTTGAGAAAACGAACCCGTCTATAATTATTGTTGTGTGCTCAACAACAATTCTAAAAAAAGATGTATGATGATGCCTACTTCTAGTGATTACTGGACTTAATCTTAAAGCGTTCGAAAGAAATAATAGGTACATATGCCTACTAACTGGCTTTTTATTTTTGAAAATCATGCTATTTTGAGGAATAGGGCAGTGTGTGTAATGCAATTCTAGCAATTCATTGCGAATTCTAGCAAATATGCCCATCGACTCAGCCAATTTTATTAGCATGGATATGAATATGTATTATATTATGATATACACGGATGTGGGAGACACTCGCTCAATATATGGTCACCCAAAGCAATTCAAAACCTCAAATGCTTAGCCTGCCAATGATTATGCATGCAATTGAAACTGGATAATTAATTAGGTGACAATTTTTTTATTTTTGAACATGAAAAGTATGAGTATTTTCAGGCCATAACATCCTGGAAAACCGCTGCTTGGCCGGCGACCTAATTTTAACAGTTGACGAAAACATTTAATTCTTCAGAGTTTAATTCATAATATCGAGAGTGCAGGAATGCAGTTTTTGCATGAAAAATATGTGTACTTGATAGCCCTTGGAGTTTTCCACAAGTGTTTGTATTTTGTAGATAAAGTAATCTAAACACTTTGTTTCTCCCATGCATTCTCATGTGAGGATGGACAAGAGGCTTCTCTTTGAAGTGTTAAAGTTGGAGAATCAGGTAGCAAGAGGAGAACAGTAGTGCGCTTCTTATAATTTTTCGTCTGGTCTATTCTCTACTTCACTTGGCGTTGTTGCATTCATTTTTTGGCTGTTTGCTATATACCTGTGCGTAAGGTGAACTACGTTTTCTGTGTATCATACCATGATGATGATGTGTGGTGCGGTGTGGACAGGTAATAATATCGGCGGCAGGTAAGCAGTATGCGATGTGTGTGCTTGCCTGCATACGTATTCGTATAACAATTACAATGGCAAGACTTTGTTGTGCATGGCAATGATGCCCAGAGTGACGAACGACTGCTATTTACTTAAAAGGTATATTAGTATATGCCTTCATAATAGTTTATGGCTGATACAGTATACAGGTAAGAAAGTCTCAGGATACGGATGTATGATATATAAAGCAAAACCATGATTTCTGGGACTCATTCATTTATAAGCCGAAGTCAGTCAGGACCCAGAGATCAGTATAGATTTCATTTCAGAAGTCGAACAGTCAAAACGAAAGACAGAGAGAAAAAAGTGTCCAAGCCTAAAACATTAGTCATTCAACTCCTGAGTTCACACATACTATAAAAACGCAAGTTACATTTTTTTATCATTCCTGCATTGTGCGTGAAGCATATTATTTCAATTGAGAAAAAAAACATCGTTTCTCCCAAGTTGTTATCAACGTAACTAATAATAATAATAACATCATCATCACCCTCTGCACACGACACAAAATTTTTTACATGCGGACACAGAGTCATCCAGTCGCATCAGTACCAGAACCGAAAGAATATTAGTACTGTGCAAGTTGTTAACTAAAATCATCATCATCATCATCGTTACGATTTGCGAACTGTGCAACTATATTTAAAGTTTTGTTTTCCCTAACTTCTGTCATCATTCCAGTCTTGACAGAGCAAAGACCAACAGCATTGTGTGTCTGCTCCACACAGCTCACTCAGAGAAACGAGATAATCATTCCTTATTTTTATATCATTTTTTGACATTGACTGAGTTCTGTCATACGTACAAGTACATACAATATTTTTGTAATCAGAAAAAACTTGCATTAGTCATACAGAGTACAAGTGTTTCAGAGCACATGGTGAACCCTATTCAGGATGGAAAAGAGATAAAAAAAGTGTTGTATTTTTTGAAAAAGTGAATTTACGTGTACTGTGTAGTATATATACTCGGTAGCATTGGAAAGAAAAAGTGAAACGTTTCCAAAAAGAGAATCTTTTATTGTTCCTCAAATGAAAGCATATAATCCTCCACCCACGCACAACAAAAAGTCTCACATTTCCCACAAGCACACCAATTCAGTGAACATGGCTGAATCCCCTGTAATCAATAATTTGGAAAATATAATCCTTCTCGGAGGATCTTCAACTAATTCGTACAGAAACAATAGTACAGACATTTGTCCGTGCTGTCGGTCATCTCGAGGAGAATTCAATGAAACGGATAGAAACTTTACAATGTGTTCGCAAAAAGAGCAGCCCTCCTCATCCTCCTCTGCCACTACCACCAACAATTATCAAAGTTGTTGTGGTAGCAGCAGCAGCAGTAGTTGTATGTCGTCTCCTAATACCCACCTAAGAAGTTATTGTCTTAATTCTTCTAACAAAAATAGTCAATTACCAAAATGTACAGTGTCGGACGGCAGTTGCCGGTGTGCCAAAAATGTGACATCTAGGAAAACTCCATCAACAACCTCAACATCTAGAGCACGATATTGCTCGCCCATTGACGGTTAGTAGAATACTGCCTTGAATTCGTATAAATTATCAGTATCAGTTTTAAAATTTACATAAATTTAGAGAGAAATAGTTCATTAATAGCTTCCTAAGACTAAAGAGTACGTGTCCTTATCAATCATTAATTTGATGATAAGCATTCATCTTTACATTAATTTGTATTCTCTCTTCGAGACGTGATGAATCATCTTGTGTACCTGCCTTCTTGCAAGCATGCATGCACAAGAAAAATCAAGCAAGCGTGAAGCATACAAGCAGTAGTAAGAGCATTGGTAGCAGTGATAGTAGCCAGCATGTTTCCTATTCCAAGCGAATCTTACATCGCCCCATGCTTCATCACTGCTGCTGGTCGCCTTTGTTCGTGTAGTTGTTTCGTACGTAAAGCAATACAAATAGGGAGTTTAGAGTTTTAACACATCATTGATATGATTTTGATACTAATGAGATATTTAATACTGATAATTTTTATCACTTCCACTTTTCTCAAATGTCGTAAATGCAAATGTAAATGCAGAATAAAATGCAAAATAGTTTGTGTTTCTATCGTTGTCTCTAAATGTGCAATGGAACGGGAAACATTTTATAGATGCATGCAAGTTTTCTTTATTTTAAAAATACATTGAATTTGTAAATAGGTTGGAGAGCAGCTCGATTCGTCCTCCTGGGAATCCTTTTCATCCTCCCGAGTTCCATCATGTCATCTCCTGTAAACCATCGTCAAAGTCGTTCACCAAGTCCACACTCGTCATCCAGAAGTCACCATCATTCTCCTCACAGGGCTAGTGATAGGCCCATGAAGTGGATAAATCCCTGCAGGATCCCGAAGTCCATGCCTACGCAACAAGCAGAAATCACGATGCCCTCACAGTCTGATGAAGAAATCTTCCAAAACATCGTTACACAAGCAAAGAAGGCGGAAGTTCAAGCTCGACAGTTCTTCGCGGACTTTGTAAGTGTGATATTTTTCATTATTCCACATTTTCTTTTGTTGCATTTATCATCATCAGCATCTCCTCAGTTTTAGACTTTCTGCTATTATCGCATGATGATATACATAGTCACAAAAGTCATGTTAATTGCTTTTATTGTATGATCATGCCGGTGTAAAAAACACTTTGTTTTGGTTGCACCCGCGAGCAAAACTGAGCACGTATATGTAGTCAAACGAGAACTGTGTAAGAAAGACAGACATATAGAGAGAAAAAGAGAGGCTGGGAGAAAGAACGAAAAAATCAAGTTAAAAGAATAGCTCCTTTTTTCACGAAACTAGTACTTTATGTAGTTTGAAATGTGGTAATGATGATAGGACAGGAGTTCATTGTGCAGGTAGGCAGTCAGAGACGAGATGTTACTTGATGTTGTCTGCTGACTGATATTATTATTATTATTTTATTAGAGATATTTTTCATACAAACTTGCTACTTAGTTATTTGGGAAAGACCATGTCATTACGACACTCAGGCGCACAGATTACAGAGATACACAGACAACAGAAGATGGAGCATTCTAAACCAGTGCCTGCAGCATTAATCAGGTTTTTATCAACTGACTATAATAAAATACTATAATCAGAGGAATGAAAGAGAGACAGATGCAAAATGAAATAGGCTCTCATCACCAAAATTGAAAAATGGTTGTCAAATAAGGATTACTATTACGACGACTAGAGTCGCACTGTCTTGAGCTGTTGGGTTTTATTGTGCGTAAAAAATTGAAAGACTATAGAAATCAACAGGTAGGAACGTGAGAAGGGCCACTTCCATCATCATCATCGTGATCATGAGCATCCACCATTTTTGCATCACAACACGTAACAACAATAAAAAAGTATGTAGATAGTGAGGATAATAATGCGATGTGAATTGTAAGGATGGTTTATTAACCAGTAATTCAACTTGGTACATAAAAGTCAGAGTCGAAATAAATATGGACGCCATGAAGAAGACGAAATGTGAGAAGACGAAAAAAGAGAGAGGCTCGGAGAAAGATGAGCAGTGTTGCTGCAATAAGACTTTTTTCATTGGATTGGAACAAAAACTCAATCCAACACTACTGATTTCATGACATGATCATGACGGTGATCCTCATCAAAGCTCAATTTACATATGTGGCATCTATTTATTATCATCCTGATCATCATCTTCTACACACACACGGGGAATATTTTTTATGTCCACCTTTTTTCTCCTCCTCCCTCTGCCAAAGCACAATTAAAAATGATCAGCAAATTTATTTCAATGTGGCTGGTTGACGGTTGACTAGTTCATTTATTATTATTACGACGGATTTGAAAAATTAGCAGTTGTAGTAATTAATCTTATTTGATTTTTGCACGCGGCGATGCCACCATCACACTATGTTTAGAATTTACCTTTGCCAACCATGCAAACAGAACATAATATTCACTTAAACTTATCATATAATAATCTACTTTTACTCCATTAGATTTAAATTATAATTCAACCTAACTAGTAGGCAAAGCCTTGTTGGAAATCAGTGTCCACAATCTAGGCATTTAACATTGCCAAAATTATTACATAATGTGTGTCAAAAAAAGTTTACCGATTGCAGTAGACCCAGTAGTTCCATTCATATGCCGTTTTTTTATCCAATTCATACAAGTAATTTCTGAGAAACCATCATAGCTGCTGGCTTTGTGTGTGTGTCCGAGACACATAATAATAATATCATGACATTTTAGCCTGCGAAAAACATTTAACAGATTGCAAATACTAATCACAATTACTTGATAAAAAGGGTTGAGAAGATGAAAGATATGTGTGTAGGCAAAATGTAATATGCTCGCTTTTCTAAAGGGTAGAGGTAGGACATCACATGAGTAAAAAGATTAAGAGAGAAAGCATTTTATTATTTTTTTCGTCTTTTGAGCGAAAAAAAAATGATCAGTTGCAATTTCTTTGACCGTAATAATAATAATGATAATAAGGCTGATCTTCATGTCTATTGGTGCTGTTGCTGGACGAAAGGACAGTACAAAAGAGTTTGTGTGTGTGTGTGCGTTAAAGAGATGAAGGAAACAAGATGATTATCTCGTCGTGTTTAATCTCTCTACTTACATTATATAAAAATACGTGGGAAGGCTTCCTGCCTTCATTTTGCCCTTTTCCACACAGATTCTCTCTCCCCCTCACTCTCTCTCAAACACAGACGCATTTACAAATATATATTATACATTTGTTTCATAAGTTCATTAAGTTACGGTAGAAGTTGGTTTTTACCTTTGCCAGTGCAAAAGTGAGTGATTCATCAGCTAAAAGTCGTCGCCAATGTAATCATCATAATATGCAATTACACGATTATGGAGGCCATCTGTATATGTTTCAGCAGACACATTATAAACTGCATAATAACACATTTATATGCTGTAGAAATGATATGAGAAGAAAGGAGGCATTAATAATAATCGAGGGCAAAAATGTTGCCAAAAATTGTTCGCAAAGGAATTTAAGGTAACACAGGCCAGACCTTTTTTCTCTATGGGATTATTGTAGAATAGGTGGATGTAGAAAAGCATAATTATAATTATAACTTGTAAAAAAAAGTGCACATCACCGTCATCCACATCATCATCATGATACAAAAAAGCAAACCGTACTTTTGTGGTTTGAAAATATTTATGTGCGAAAAGGGTTTCCAAATAATGTGATCATGATCATTATAGTGAGGAGATCTATCAGAAAAAAAAATCTGTTTGCTATCGCTGGCCTTACTTAAGACTCATTTTGTAGTAAACTCACGCATCATTTAAAGGCTCTCTTTTCTATCAGTCTGCAAAAATCATTTTGCTTGCTATTTTTTTTGAGACAAAGATCCTCTTCATCATTATTATGATCAGTCGATGAGCCTGTCCTGAGGTTGACTGGTTGGTTGTTTAGTTCTAGGGTCTAATTCACCATTGATAGGGGTGATGCAGGGATGAAAAAAAGTGGTTATCGACCGGAAGCTACGAAAAGAGAAAAAATGTGAAGTGCTCAGCAGGGATTTTCTTCATAATGGTTGCATACCTGTTCTATAGGTATAATGTAGTTCATCATTATTATCATGATCATTATTGCAACAGCTCTAGAGAGAGAGAGAGAAACAAGCGACAAGTATTTAGTAGCGTTGTATCCATTGTTACAACTAATCACAAATCTTTGACTAAAAAGGAGGAAGGAGGCCCTACAAGTCACATGTGAATGTGGATTGAAAACAGATGAGTCTCCTCATATTTTTCTTCTCATGATCGTTTGCTCTCTCTAAGGTTGGATAATAATACAAAGATAAATATGCCCAAAACGAAAGAATGGACGAAGAAACAAGAAGAATACGTATATCGTTTCTTTTTTCTTAGTCGTATTGTAATATTATTATGGACACAAAAAATAGAAGAAAGAATATAAAAGAAGGGAAGGAACATCTTTTTGGCATGAAAGATTTGTAATGAAGTTACTGACTGAAGGACTGGTGTGAGGTCTCCCTGTGTGTTTGGTCGTCAACGACCAAAAAGTCCAGTACATTTTCAAAAGTTACATTATTATTGAGCCGACACAAGCCCTTTCTGCCACCTTCGCAACTATTGAGAAATATAATGTTTTGGTCAAATGCCTCTCTCTCTCTCTTTCGTCTCCTGATTGCAGGAAAAATATGTAACTTTACAAGAGGAAGAAATTGACTTCTTTTCAAAAAAGGACTCATTCCTCTTGCAGAGACTCGGATAGATGGAGAGAGAGAGAGAAAGGCGAAAAAGATGAAGCTGAAGTTTTCCATCTGTAATTTGTAACTATGAGCCGCTAAACGTTTTCTTGTTGTCAGCCCCTTTGTTTACCTGAGACATTGGACGAGAGATTTTTTAAACAAAAATTTTTACATTTTTTCAATCGCATCTCTCTCTCTGCATATAACAATATGAAAACTAATGGAATGTATGAATGCGTTTAAGGTATACATATGTAATATGTATAATATTAAGTGTAATATTAACCGTCAGCAAGCAGCAGCGCTGAGTCAAAGGAGCACATTATCTTTTCCGCGCTTGCTGGATTTCCTCACCTTGTAATTCAGTCAGTTTATTTTTCAATGCATTATATCTATGTACATTACAGATATTATTATCTTTTTCTTTCTCTTTATTCTTTGGCTAGAAAGAAAACAAGTAAAACAGACCAACAAATCTTTTTAGGCATTTCAAGAATTTTATTTAATTTTGTTTTTTCTTTCCTTTTTTCTCCTATTTTTTCTCATAACATTTCTTCTTTTGCCTCTTCACTCCATTGTATTTAGTAGCGATTGATTCTCATGTAAATAGGATGTTATGTTTGGAGTAAGCATCGATTATGATTAAATGGCTGGTAAGGCTCATCAGCAGACAATGAAAAGAGTTTGTTGGCGTCTGTCAAAAAAAGCAGGATAATTGTGTAACCCAACAAACAAGACTCGCAGAGTGCCCCATCCTATTCAACTTGTAAGATGAACAATGTTTAAGCTAACTTCTCAATGAAAAGATGCGTAACTAGCTGTGACTGATTCGCTTACCATAATTAATTAAATCATATTTTCCACCGTGTAATTGATTGGTTAGGTGTTTGGAAATAGAATCATAATAATAGTAAACACGGGAGAGATAACGTAATAACAACGTATTTGTTCAGTAAACAGAAGGAGCAAAAATGAAAAAAAAGGTTAATGAGATAATGCCATGATTAGTAGGTTTCCCTGTGTACAAACAAGCAGGTATACAAAAGTGTATAGATAGAAAAAATACGACTTAAACCAGAACACGAGTCTCTCTCGCCTTTATTTACGCTCATGTTAACTAACTGAAAGAGATACCTACCTAATTTACCTGGGCACTTTTTATACATTTTGTTGTTTTTTTCCAAATGTAAGTGGCAAACGAAATTTATGATATGATGATGTATGTACAAGAGTACTTTGTAAACTCTTCCTGTGTCTTACTCACAATCATTTACTTTTCTCGGCTTGTTTTAAAATAAAACAAGACTTCAACAATATACCAATCAAGATGCATTTGTAGACATAAACATCGAGTTAAATACATTATCTTGGTGGTCATGACGATAATGATGAGCGAAGTGCGAAGAAATACTTTTTAAAACCATCATCAAGACGAAAAGTTAAAGAGGCAGTAATAATGTTCATCAGATATCGTCCCAGATCTTTGTACCTGTATTTGGTGAGCGAGTATAGTAACAGGTTCATCATAAATCTTTTCTTAGTCGCCTCTGCTTGTTCCAAAAGAGCTTCTTGAGGGAATTGAGGGAATTTCCGACAAAACAAGAAAAGTTCTGTTCAGAAAGGACTGTTAGTTTTTTGAGAGGATAAGTAGGTTATATTATTACTTTTAACTTAAAAAATTATTCGAGTAATCTTTTCTGTTTCGTCTTTTAATAATAATCACAACTATGGTAATAATGATCCATAATGTACTACCTACCTCACATAAGTCATAACTTGGTATTTTTAAAGCAAAAAGCATACAGAAAGGTTGTAAAAATTGTAGCATTTCCCTGTTTGCCAACGTGTGCGACAATATAAAAAATGGGTGGAAGGGAACACGAGTAAGAATTTCATGCCATCATTGTTGCAATAGCATTGGTGGTGAAGGTAGTGTTTTAAACGTATGTGAATTGTGTGATGAAGGCTAAATCTCCTCTTGAAACGAAAAACCTTTCTTAATTTTTATTTTTAGCTTTTTTTGGCTACATACTTTTCCATAATAAACATGACAATTACGTGTTCCAACCTGAAAACTCGAAGTTTCATGAATATTCATGTTTTTTGTTGAAACTGTCACCTGCGACCTTAAAGACAAGAGTGGTTGGGAGACTCCGTGCGATAATAGACAGAAAGACTGAAACGAAAGCAGCATGTTCACAATAATATAATAAAAGGCTTAGGTGATGAAACGTGAACCTTAAATTTCTAATCTTCATTTTTTTCTTAATATTTTTAATAGCGAGAAGAATGTTTTGGAAATACGGGACATGATTATCAACAACTCCACTATGACTGGTTGAAGGACATTGCAGAAAAAGTCGGAAAGAATCTTGGCGAACCCGTTGGACAAGCCAGATTGGAAACACTAGAGGTAAAGAAAATGTCTCAAATTTCCCCACTAACACGGCATAACATATCCGAAAATTATTACTACAAGAAGTAGTCCTGTATGCATAAATATTTTTCTCTCCTCATCTCTGATACAAAAGCTTGTCTTGTATTCAAGCAATTTCACCCTTTTTAAAAGTACTTTTCGTTATTCGATTCAGTTTTAATTACACATTCAAATCTTTCCTAGTTTAGATGCAAATACAAAACTTTTATGATTTTTGACCAATGAAATGTAAATGACTCATAATGCCCCAAAAACGTAAAATCCTAATGATTGCCATCCTATCCATCTTCATTCTTAGTACCCACATATCATCATGCAATCTAAATATAAAATTACAATTTTCGTTTCTTTTCTATAATTTCAGGTAGAGGATATTCTCAAATCAATGTACCGTGGCTTACAAAAGCTGGCAGTGGGCTTGGAGCAAGTTGTTCTCGACCAAGCAATTCACGGTGGCAGCTTTGCCATGCATTTTCACGAGGCCGAATTTCAGCTAAAATACGTAAGTATCATAGACACTCAATCTGATGTTTTTTTTTCACTTATTATTATTAAGTTAATTATACTGTGTGTTGGCTAAGTATTGAGGAAATGCATTTTTCATGATGGTTGTTTCAGTGCATTGCAAAGAAAAAAGTCGTTGATATTTTTGCTAGTGGGCAGGGCCCCTGCTCACTTCATTCATGTAATTTCTTGAGATATAATCCCTTTTTTGAGACTTTATCCTGCTGTGATAATCAGTGTAGGTACAAACTTTTCTATTCGCACATACTCATTTGCGAAAAAAAATACCTGCTTCACCTTTCATATTTATCACAGTCATTATTGTTTCGATGCATGAAAAAAATATTGATGTGAGAACGAGAAGAAAATTGCACAAGGGGTGTAAATGTGTAATAAGATGAAAGACCTCTGCTCTACCCCTTTTTTTATTCATACATACCTTAAATGGTACAATTTGGATTTTGCATGTCGTGTATAAAATGTTGGTGCTTTCACGGGGTAAACAACAGGCTAGAAAATATTTAGCTGTCATAATTGGCTGGTCATACACACAATTTGAGCGAATAACACGAAACCAAAGAAAAAACACCACCACTAACCGTTCTCCATTTGTTTGTATGAATTTTAGGTTCTCTGTGAGTTCCAAATCGCAATGATGGAGAAGAACATTCAGTATGAGGACGTTACTAGGGACATCATGGATAAAGATTTTGTCAACCTGGAAGACAAAACATGGAGAAACCTACGTGACTTCTCAATTTTCCGAGATTATTTGAATACACTTGAATTCATCAAAGAAAGTTTTGAGCACTTCTGGAAGGTGGCCAAACAATCAAGTTAACTCAGAAAACGATGGGGAATGCTACTACTTTGGTAAACTTTATAAAAGAATGTCTTCATCCAAATAAACAATATTTTATGGAACTCTTTCAACCCTCCAACACCACGGCGAACCACGGGAAACAACCACCCTAATGTATATACAGTCAAGCGGAGAGGAATAAAAGTGGGCGTCGATAACTCAAACAAATCTCACTACTACTTACATAAGATAGATTTTTAACAGAGTAATACATATAGTAGCAGTCTTTACGTTGGTTCATCTCTCAGCAAGTCAATTCATATTGCAAATTCTTGACACAAAGTTTCTATTCACAAATGAAGCGATGACGCTTTAGAAGTTTTAATCTTCCAAATTGGCGTACAAGATGAAAATGATTGTCAATACCCACTTAACTACCTCAATAGACATAATAAGCGAGAAAATCGTTAAGATTCAATAATTAAATACGATTTTGTGGGAAGGAAGATGGATGCAATCTCAACGTGTCAAAAATTGAATAAAAGGTTTTTCGTTCTCTATGTAATTTGTTCTATATAATCAGAAAGAGAAACTTTCAAACGATAAATGATATTTTAAAAAATTCGGATCGTCAAGTAGGTTTCGACTTTGACTGATCGATACGATTATTGTTGTTGGTATTGCCGTTGCCGTTGTTATATAGGTATATAACATAAATACAAATATATTTCAAACGAACAAATTTAGTCATTGGAAAACACGAAAGCTAGAGGAAACAAACTATAAAATGAAAGTATTTATTGAATAATAATATTTATTTATTTCAATACAAAATTATTTACTTCCACACGAAAAAACGATATGGAGATTTTTAAAAATATAAAAAAATAACTAAATGCAATGTGGTACATCCTAGTAAAACCGATGGTTAGACACTATTAGGTAGAAAATAGTCAGCAGAAAAGTATCATTAATGACACAACTCATTTACTTGCTAAATTGTAAGGAGATTGTTGTACAACTATTTGAAATACGTTTTTGAGAGAAATTTATTATTGTACACCTTAGCAGTTTTAAATCACATCATGTTTTAGCTAAATTATTTGCTGTATGTATAAATACATACGCCCACACTCATATCAATGACAACTGACACTCGAAAAGTATTTGTATTTATTAATTTCTGGTTATCAACCACAATCGTGCTTAATTGTTTCCCTTTTAAGCAAGTTTAATTTTTTTCCTCGTGTAAATACATGTAAAGTATTGATAAAATAGGTGTTATTTTGTAGAGTACTTACATGTCATCAATGTATTAATCATGTCATTGCATAATAGATTTATAGGTAGTTAAGTCAGGTTCTATGGTGCGTACTATATCCTACTCTACTTACAACAACTAATTAATTTTTTGATGCGTATAAGCTAACTTATTATGTTAAATGTTATGCAGAATAATGGGGCATAGTATTTTATTTAGGAAGGCACTAGGCATAATAATTGTTTGCATGTAACTGGTACCTGGTTTCGTTGCTTCCCTTCTTTCTTTTGCATGCGAAGAAAGAGATTGGAAAGAGAAGGCTCTCATCACAGAAAGATTCCTTGTAAATATTCATGGTTCTAATAGGCATAAAGGTTCTGTTGTCACTAATAATTACAATGTATTTCATATTGAATTCCACCGACTACCCAATAGTATCTCTATCATCTCAAATAATATATTACATTATTATTATTACTACTACTATTATTATTTGTGTAAGATGTACACTAGTATTATTAGCATTACTACTCCAAATGTTATGATAATTTATTAAAATATTAGCGAGAAGATAAAAGCAGATTTATTTTTCCCTTATATCCCGTGACAATGAAAAACAGCAAAAATGTTTGGTGACTGCAGGAACACATAACTGCCTACTAAAATATTATGATTCTTGATCATCATTATCGCTTTTGCTTTTAAGCTTCTAAGTCCACACACACTGAGTAACTATTTATTATTTATTTTTTAAGTTTTATTTTTGATAGACTGTGATATATATATTTTTAACATTTTTTTTTGTCGATTCCTACAACTAGTTGTTTAATTTATCCTTGTAGATTTCCAAAAAGTATTTATGATGAATAATTTAATATATATACTCTGCAATATTATATGCATCTTGATTGTATGTACACTTATGAATTACCTACATTGTTGCTTGTTGCAAAAAGAATCGAAAACGTTGTGTAAATATTTTATTGTGAAAAAGCAGTGTTGTTGTACCAACGCTTTAATGTAAAATAGTATTATTATTGTTACTAACTATTAATATATATATACAAAGTAAAAATACGTAGTAGCTCTTACAATCATTCAAAGAGATTATCTAACTTTAAATGAATAGGTAATTACATACCACTATTATGTATGATCTGACTTGATTGTGCTTACCATGAGAGGCTATTATTATGGATTCAATTTCGTTAGTAGACAACTGGTGTTCTCAAATCATGCAAATGTAAGTATTTAAGAAACAAATTGATTTTTAGTTTGCTGCGCTAGTATTACAACACGTTATCTAAAGAAAGGAACAATATTCCCTCGAGTCAGAGACTCAGAGAAATATAG
Organism: Willowsia nigromaculata; assembly: GCA_034700605.1. NCBI lineage: Eukaryota > Metazoa > Arthropoda > Collembola > Entomobryomorpha > Entomobryidae > Willowsia > Willowsia nigromaculata. Next base: position 51,310 of record JAQIXX010000013.1, read on the forward strand.
ACATCTCTACCTCTTGTATAGAAATTACTCTTTCGCAACTGCATTTTAGTTTCATAATTTATTGAAAGGTAGAGTCTTAGAGGCATGATCTCGAAGATCACTTTTAAATGAGGAAATATACATTGGGAGTAAATGTAATGTTTTCGGTATAAATAAAAAAAGGTTAATTTCTTGGAAACGTAATTTCAGAAATATTTCTCGCGTAGATGGCACAGTTGTTTGTTTCCTTGTGTATTGTACTACACTTACCAAAATTTATGTTCTCCTGTCATTGTGAAAGTCGAGATGTTGAGATATAATGACAAATAAACCAAAGATGCTTATAAAATAATGATTTTGAAATTTTTTTTATTCTGCATTTTATTCAAACTTTTTACAGTTTCGGATGATTTTGTAGTTATCCAAAAATATAAAGACAGTTATAAATTCAATATATTATTATTACGTATGGCATAATAAATCGCATGCACATATTCGAATATTTTTATATGTATTTTTCTTTCTGCCGACAAAATGCATCCCTTGCTTGAAAATGACCTTACTTTGATCTTTTCTTGGATTTGGAGCTACCACCTGGTTTAGGTTTTGGTGAGCTGGGATTGGGACTCGGAGGTACTGATGTCTCCTTCTTCAGATTGCTCACTTTAGTCGACATATCACTAAAATAAACACAAACGAGCAAATATATTCAACTGTATTTCCAGGTGGTACAAAACTGAGTAAAATTTCTTAAACTTTCATAGATTCCTTACTAAATTGCTGAAGTAGCAGAATCGGCTCCTTGGGTTCCCTTTCCAACATCAACCTTGCCTCTACGTTGCTTCTTGGGCCTGTACCCAGTTCTTTCATATTTTGGAAGCCAGCGTTCGGGATCTGGTTTCCGTTCCGGATCATTCTCCTTAGGCAGCTTGGACTTGCATTTTCCCTTCTTCTTTTTCTTCTTCACTTCCTTAGTATCAACAGTGTTAGGTGCTGAGAGTTGAGGAGTGGACGGAACAGAATCAGGTTTAGTTTTCTTCATTAATTTCACACTTGATAGCCAATTAGGCGATTCCAGGACGGCCATATCCAAATCTTCGGATGGAGAAACATGTGGCAGTTCATTGCTCAGTTTGTGAGCCTTACTGATGTCGTACTGATTATAACAGAAAGTAAGAATAGATGCATATATTGATGATAGAACTATGAGCAATCATTATGTAACCATCATGTGACCAATGACGTGCAAAACTGATGATGAGTTTACCTGGGCGTAAGCGACAATGAGTTGTGCCAAAGTAGTTATATCATCTGGAGATGATTTGCGCAACTCTTCCAGACTTTTAACCGCCTCCGCAATGTCTCCTTGCTGCATCATTAATGAAGCTGCTTGTCTCCACAGCATATTCAATCGTTTCTTATTCCCCTACAAAAACAAATCAATAATAGTATTTCATCTAAAGCATGCACTATTTGGAACAGAAAGCGTAATGAATCGTGATAAGGCTTTACTCCTCCTTTTCTGTAGAAATCAACAGCTTGCTTCACGGTTTTGGCAGCGTCGTTTACTCGTCCTTCCTCCTGATAGAGTGTAACAAGAGCACCAATGATTCCTGGCTTGTAGGAATCTTTAGCTAAACTTTCCAAGATAGAAATCGCATCATTTCGCTTGCCCTGAAAATAAAATATTTTTATTTTTAAATCTCGGTTCATCAACATCTAATGAAAAAATGCTGACATTATAAAGATAATTGCACATGCACGTACATCACGAAGTAGTTGTTGCACGAAACAAAGATTGATGTCCAAGGTATTTTCTTCCTTCTTTGAAAGTTTTGGAGCAACAAACTTTTTGGCGGCATCAATGCCCTCCGTTTTCACGAGGAGTGCCGTTTGAATCAAGAAAATATCCTGGTCTGTCTCAGGAAATTTAGACAGCGTAGCGCTACAGGTTTCCTTGCACAAATCAACCTGTTCAAAAGTGAACGAATTGTCGGAGTCCCAAATTAATGACATCGACCTGACTCAACTCACGATTCAATGGAAACTTTGGAAATATGAATTAATACCTGTCCGGTAAGGAGATAGAAAAGGCATTGGTTCAGATGCATGTCTCGCCTTTGAGCACGTGTCAATTTAGCATCAGCTCCTTCTGCACGCATGGCCTTGACCCTTTTCTTAGAATCGAAAATATTTTGATCCTTGTTGATACAAAGAATATTGTTGGATGCTACAGCTACCAAATCAACTTCTGGTGGTTTATTCTTCAAAACCTTGGAATACAACGCCATTGCTTCCTTTTCACGACCTAATTTCTGGGAACAATATGCACTTTGAATTCTGTAAACAGAAAAACGCAAATGACAATCGACCTGTCGAATTGACAACCAAATCAAACTCTTGAAATACGGAACAGATTAATTTACGTTATGATTGCAGTATCTTCTATAATCTCTTCTTCAGTGAGACCATCCTCCTTTAGAACTTCAACAGCTTTATTCTCAGCTTCCCTTAATATTTTCAATGCATCTTGGAAACGTCCTTCCGCGATAAGTGCACATCCCATATTATATCGAAGCTCATGAGTGTCAAACTCTACCTTTTCCAGTCGCCGTTCCTACAAAAAAAAGTACAAATGCTTAAAATGAGGAGCGAATAAAGCTATATTGAATATTGTCAATTAATAATTACCGATCCAGATGCAATCAAGCAAGCGTTAATCGCTGCAAGATTAGTTTGCCGCTCCTCCTCATAATCATCTTCAGCAACTCGAATTAAGTCCTTGCAGCTATCATAAGCCTCATCATATAGTTCCATTCTATACAATATCTGGGTCATAAGCTCCTTCTTTCCAGGGGAATCCTCGCACTTATCAAGCATTTCCTTCGCAGCCTGCATATCTTGATTACGATAGTAACAATACGCCTTTTCGAACCCAAGTTTACTGGAAAACGTAGAAACAAACAAAAATTATAACAAACATTTCAACATCAGTTTAATGCAGCTAATTAATAGCAGGATTAAAAACAACTTACCCCATCATTTTAGGATTCTTATCCATGAAGGTCAACGCATCCTCCACTCTGTTCAACTGAATACATGAAATGATTTTGCACCGAAATGCCAATTCATCATCTGGAGTTGCGTGGAGCACTACAAAAAAATAAATTAAACAAATAATCAGTTAATTACCATACACACCACCACAATACACACTTAATGAAAATTAACTGCTTAATAAATTCTTGACACAAAATTCTGTACTCACATCGATTGCAAATTTTAATTGCACGCTCATAATCAGCGTTTCCCATAGACTTATCCAAGTCCGCGTACAGGGAATTACGCTTGTCGCCCTTTTGACCTTTCTCCATGGTCACGTTTCTCACCTTCCTTCAACTTCCCAACTGATAATTAACTGTTAATATTAATTAAATTTTTTAACCCCAACTCTTGAAAGAACCAAAACTTAACTACTCTCCCCTTCCACTACACAGTACACGATCGTGATTGTTTTCGGAGTGGCACGACAAATAAAAATAATCGGAATGCATTGACTATCTATTTCATTTACTCTGCGGATTTGCGGTGACAGCTGAGCAAAATCAGAGAGCAATGAGCAGAGCATATGGTGGGGACTGCGGAGTGAAAGGAGAATAGCAATATGTGCAGTTGTGCAGGTGTAGAGACGCAAGTCAGCTAGAAGGCTTCAAGCGAGAGAGTGTTGCCAGGGATGCACAGATGTCGCACGATGGACAATTCACACCTTATGGCCAAGGGTAATGGTTTTTTTGGATGTGAAGCAACAACGCGTCTTCTGTTTTTGAGGCAGATGTCGTTTTTCTCAACGCATTGATGCTAACGCAACAATGGAATGTGATGAATTATTTAATTATCATTAAAAGCTTCTGATTTGCTGGTGATTATGTCTACAAATGTTTCAAGCAGTTAGATTGAATATTTATAAAGTCACTAGTCAGACCAAAAGTCATCCGTTGTTTAAGAAATGCTTCGGCTTTTAAATAAAAATAAATGGATGATAATTAATTTTCTATACACTGTACTATTGCATAAATTTTTCTTTAGTTTTAATTGTTCAATGCGTTCAATTGTTGCTTGTTGACATATTAGTTGTAGAAATATGGATGGCAAGTTGTTGGACATAAATTCATAGAAATTTGAGTGATCCATGAAACTGGAAATTCCGTTGATCAGAATAAACGGAATTATGAATAGTCTTAAAGGTATGATAATGCGAATATAGAATATAAAAACCAAGTCATGGTTCATTTAATGATACTTGTAATATTAGAAAATTCCAATGGATCGTCTTGTTACTAGTTTCATATATGCGACACATTCGACAGCAAATTCCAGCTATTTTTACAAATGGAAAATATTCGCGAAAATATTTTTTTGTCAAACAGTTTTCTTCTTGAAGGAAGCGTAGAATGCTGATGTGATGTGAAATTAAATGAGCTTGAAGTATTACTGCCTCAACTAAAGTGGAGAAATAAAGACAACTTTAGCGTGATGAAATTGGCCTTAAAAATATGCAAAGATGAATAAAAAGTAATAGGCTGGATGGTGAATCGTAAAATGACGGAAAATGCAAACTATTCAACTGGCTTCTTAAACTTTGAAATTAAACTACTCTCTATTCTCATACCTTTCACTTTAGTGCAGTCGAGATGTCTTGTGTTTGCAGTAGTAGAAATGAATTTATTTCTTTGTAGATCATACCATTCAGTCATCTACAGAATGAGAAAAAAACGCTTTAATGCTCATGAATGCATTCATGTATTCCTTTTCTATAACCCTTTTTTCAACTATTGTGAACCGTTCCAATCAATAGTTTCTATCCTGCAAATATGACCTGTCGTATTTTAAAAAAATAAGTATTGTATACGTTTCCCTGCCTATTACCCAATTCCAATTTTCTTGCAAATGTACATAATATGTGTGGTTTCTAGTTGCGTTTATGTAGCAAGAAAAAGTGAAAGTGAACTTTTTCCTGGTCAAAGGAAGTTGTGAGCCTGCACATACAAATAATATCTTATTCGAAAAAAACAATTTTTCGGGGAGAAAGAAGATTCTGGTGGAAGGACGAGTTGATAGTTGTTTTCTACAATCCACTCTCCAATGTGAGCTTTTTTCAGGTAAATAGATCAAACGTAATATCATGTAGTATGGAGGGGGTCCAACAACTGCCTCATAGAAACACTCAATACAGATCTAACGCAAAAAGAAAATGCATTACTATTACTATCCAGTATATAAAAGAAATTGGGGAAAAACTCGGGCAGTGAATGTCCATTCGTCGCATCCTTTTAGCAGTTCAATCGAGATCGAGATGAGAGTCCAGTTGATCCAGAGTGAAAAAAAAGGAATATTGGCATTGGTGTAGGGGAAAGTGTACTACGTACATATTATGCGGTTTACATGCGCCTACTAACATACCATGTCAATAAAATTACATAAGTGCCGTTAGGTGCCTTATCGGATTCATTGTAGCGCTGATCTGTCTCTCCCTCAAGGTTTTTTGGAAATCATGACTGCTATTATCCACATTACTTTTATGCTTTCTACAACAAATTTCGAAAGCTAAAGTTTCAATTGATTTGCGCCTCAGTATAGATTACATAGACAATGGATGTTATTTGTTTTCATAGTTTTTATATTTATCCTGGAAAGACTCATTAGTTGAGACGAAATTTTATCATAATGTTGGAAATGTGATCCTTCCACTTTAAAATCTTTTATCAATCCGAGTCGTCATGGCTCCGGGATACAAAATTGATGATTTTTTTTTCAACGGTACATTTTTACTCCTATTTGCTACTGGCTTATATGATATTTTTAGTCTGGTACTTTTCTATTTCATGCTTTCCAATATAATCAGTGTATTGTTCAGTCTGAATTTATTGAAATAGTTTTACGAAACGAATGTGTACTGGATACTCCATGCTTTCACCGTTTGTAAAAATGTAAAGTGAACAACATGGAACGAAAGTAGCTGGAAGTGTAAGGTAGCGGTTTCAGCTTCATGGAACAATACTCGTTTATTATTACCAAAATGTAAAAAAAAACAAGGTGTATAGGAAATATGCAATAACAATATATCATTTTACATACTACACTTGCAAAACTTTCAATTTAATATTACAGCAGCTAGTTAACTATTCACACAAAGTAAAAGCAGTTTAAAGATTCAACAAGATCGACTTTCTTTCTTTTGTATAATGTAGTTATGTAATTCAATATAGCTTTATTCGTGATATTAAGTATCTCCTGTAAATGGGATTATTGATGTTTTTGATTCTGACTTAAAGCCTCAATATATGTTAAAAGCGAAACCGATGAAGTGCGATGCTATTTTTCATAAAATTTTCATACACTTTTTTAAAATTCCTCTTAGGCATCTTGATCATCATCGTTTCAAATTTTGTTTTTCTGTCTAATTGCTTGCGACTTTCTTATTACAATTTTTCGTGTCTTTTTATTGCGGCTTTAAACGTTAATGAAGGTTTGCTACTTTGTCGCTCCTTTTTCAAGGATTTTTTTATCAAAGTTTTTCCATGGAGAAGCTTCTTAATACCATATTATTCGGAATGGTTTATTTTATTTCATACTAGAAGCTTTCTATTTTCCTCTGAAGCTCGCCCAGCCTGACAGAATAAATAGGCTGAAAATTAATAGGACTCCCTGCTCATATCCAAGCGCAAATGCCATGCTAAATCCATAGTTCTGCTTAAAGCTGTTAAAACAGACGAAGCATATGACCACAGGATGTACAATACCAGACGGCCGAACAAATACGCTTAACTCAATATTTGCGGAAAATGCCTCTGGCGACATGATAACGTTTCCATCTGAACAGTCCTCTTCATTTATTCACGCTGACGATTGTGTAAGTGTGGATTACTTTCCATTTCCCAAGGATTGAGTGCTTCCCTTCGAATGTGTACAGCGAGTGAATACGGGAGTTAAAAGTCAAATAGAAAAATCGAAGGTTTAAGTGTGCATATGATAGATAAAGCCATGTAATCATTTTTAGCCCCAAGTGATCTAAATTCAACATCCGAATTTAATCCTTTTCCGTTCCAAATACTATGTATATTATTATATCGCTTTCTCTCAAGCTTTCTCCTTGTCGCCCTTATGGGAATGTACTGTGTGTAAGATGATCTCTGGTATCAATTTCAATCGCTCCCATCACATTCGTGGTTCCTGAATTATGAACCAATCGTATTCCGTTCCCACCGATATTTCCTGTCGCTATATTGGAACTGTGTTCCCACAGTTTTACAAATTTAAGATTATCAAAGATTACCAACTATTCACATAACATGATACTTTAGTCTTTCAGAAAAAAATATTTCACATTTATACATCTATAGTAAGCATAGTATCTAAAAGAGGATTGCACAACATTCAAAATGATTCGATCTATTAAAACTTTACCTAGAATTGTGTCAATTATAAACACAGGATGTCTTGTAAACATAATCTTTATGATATATTGTGGATACAGATAAATCCAAGATGTTGTTTTGAAACAAAATCTGAATTTTCCCGTTGCAAGCCATCTGTAGTTGAGCAATTGGGAAAACGTTAAAATAGTTGAAAATAATTTGTAGGAGGTGGTGAATGATTTATGAATTTTAATTTTACATGGTGACGAAATACTGTTTCCCATAATAGTTTGCTAACTCGCTTAAGTTTTATGTTTACTTTTTCCACATATGCGACGATACCATCCGTCTAATATTGTACAATTCAGAGTTGTATAAATTGCGAACGTGACAAGCTCAAGTAGAAATTGCTTAGACAGTCTTTCTCCAGCCCCTGCTGACAGTCTTCTTCCAACAGGAAATGCTCTATTGCCGCATCTATTTTCATTAAAATCCCGGACTTACCCAGCCATATCACCAGCTCCATCGTATAATACTTCTCAGATAATAAAGCAAACGTACAAATGAAATGGGCGACATGCAAACATTCCATCTCTCTGAGAATGATTCTGTTTTTTACAAATCATGAATGTCCGAGAGTGAAAGTAAAGCAATAGAATGCTTATTGCTACTCACGACGACGACCATACATGCATCAAAGTCCTTTACTACATGCACTTCTATTTACTGTAGCATTCTCCGTTCCTCTCTCTTCATTCATTCATTTTCTCGAGTGAAAGGAGAGAAAGGGATATTCTGCTTTTAAGCCCTTACATAAACAAAACGGAAGAAACTCCCTTTTTGTTAGTGCTACTTCGACCATATTACAAGTAACATGAAGCGACGGAGAAAGTTTTCCCTACTTTTAAAAATATATATACATAACATGTAATATCCATTTACCCCAGTAATCTTATGAGTGTGTAAAATACATGCATAATGATAAAGGAATACGGCTTTTTGCCCGGTTTCTCTATATATGTGTTGTCTTCTTACTTCTTCATCTTCCTTTCCTCCTCCTTCTTCTTCTCTTGTCTTGTCAGTCGAGTTATTGTATGCTTTCAAAAGTTTTTGCTGAATTCCAGATTTCATTTGCATACAACTTGGCTGATTTGTAAATGAACATAAAACGAGAAAACCTTGTAAAAGAACTCTCGTCCCTGCGTCTTCCTCCTCCTCTTCTTTCTTCTTCCTCGTTGTCGTCGTCTCAGCTTTCAGCCTAAATCAACGGCTTTTTATGCAGAAACTTTGAGCAGCATGAGGAAAATGTGATGACAAAGCGCAAGATCGTAATCGTAATATTATAATTTGCATATTATGACGAGTAGTGTGGCAGGATGTACATACATTTCACGCACTTAAAAGGAGAATTGCTCAAATGAGATTATTTATAGGAGGAGAATATAAAATGTGCCATTTCTGAATTCTCTTGGAAAGGAATTATACATTTCATCATTTTCGTCTCCACAGATGCTATGCTGTAGTAGAATAAACTATACTAGTGTTTATAGGAGAGTAGTAATGTACGCTACATTCAAGGAGAAAACTTTTTGCTCTTCGTTTCATTCTGAATTTATCCTGCTACTTGTCTAGAGTCTTGACTAATGTCAAGTTTACAAAACTTCTCCACATCTATATTTATGCAAGATTTACTTTGAAGTTTTGATACAATAACCACCACTACTGCCACCCCCAGTCCAGATGTAGTTTCGTCCTACTTGATGAAATAGAGGTATTGAAAATTAGTAATAGACACTGGTTTCATGTTCATGATTATCATCAACAAAATGGCATGATGAAGAGGTTCGTTCTTGTTTGAATGAAGAAACAGGTGCAACTTGGGAAGGAGAAAAAGAGAGAAAAACAAGTTTTGGTTGAGTGGGTCCTCTCATCTCGCTGTAACACTTTCTCCACCTCAAAGGCACACTCTATATCTCTCTTCTCTCAGGGAACTAATTTTGCATATAAAGTTTTAGATTTAAAGTAAACTAACTTAAAACAAGTAACTACTACAAACTGTCGTTTAATTTGTTAAGCAAGATAGATAGATAGTGGCGCAGATGGTGACTACATTTTTTTGTGTCTAATAATGTGCTTGTAGAATAATAAAAAAGGGAAATAAATAGAACCTGTACATAATAATGTCTTTAAAACATTCTCAAGTTACCCTGCATCCATATATATTCATGTTAGAATAATTTTTTTAACTGAATCGTTTCGCTCTTAAAGTGTTTATCTTCGATTTTTTTTTTTACAGAGGATGGCTTCTCATTTTCATCTATTTCCGAGTTTTTGACAAGGACAAAAAGTGGCGTGTGAGTTTCAAAAGGGAAAGGGGAAATGATATTTGAAGCCATTACATGTTTTTCCACCTTACTTGTTTGAATTGGGATTGGAATCCAGCGAGTGACAGAATGAGAGAGAGCTAGAGCGAATAATGTATTCGTTTCTGATTGACTTCTCATTTATAAACCCACTCCTCCATATCACCCGAGACATACAGAAAGAAAGAAAGAGAGTAAAAAAAGCCAAGTCTTCTCGTTTTTTCTAATTTTACAAACAATGCACTCTCCAGACGACTTTTTTTATATATTTCTTCCGCACTAGTACTCCACATCATCACATCACCATTTTCATCTCTTAGTGAGTGAAGTGAAAACACGTGAAGAAATCTAGCTAATAATATCACAAATATAGAGTGTAAAATCCTTCATGAAGTGAAACAAAGAAGTTTGTACTTTACCAATACAAACACACACATACGCATGCAGAATGATGTGGAGCAATACAGAGAGAGAGAGAGAGAGAGTGAGAGAAAAAGAGCGTGAACCTGGAGAAATCTATTGATATAGCCAGAGTAAGAAGATCGATTTGTACATTTGATCTTACCTTCTTTTCTTTCCATAAAGTATACACTGAAACAGAGGAAACGTTTTTTGGTGATGTGAGAAAGACGGATAATATATACGGCATCCCATTTTTCATTTGTCGTCTCACATTGACGCTAGTGAAGCAAGTAAAATTGGAAGCTTTCTCGCAGCCACTCTATCTACCACTTTCTCTCTTCGTTTCCTCACACAAAGACATACATTTTTACACACACACACACATACACAACAAGAAGTATTTCTATCCAGAGCAGAGTTTCAGTGAGGAAAAAAATCAGCAGCAGGAGACGGAAAACGATGAGTGTGTTATATAAAGTAAGTGTATTGAAGAAGGTGAAAAAACGAACGAGTTTGGTGCATTATCCACTTTCCACACTGGCTTCATAATGATCTTTGAAATATTAGTAGTACGACAGAGTGATTCCAGAGTGTGAATCTCCTTCTCTCTCTGTGAAGCTTACTTAATACAATGTTTCCTCACCACTGCTGCTGCTTTCCGTGGTACGTGGTACTGGGTTTACGCAAGGACTTGGGTTTTGGGTTATATATAATGCTATTAATATTACGGATTCTATAGATAAGTGATGGCAATGATGATGACGATGATGATGAAAACAAGAAGAGCTTTTTACCCTTTCTAGATTTTCTTGTAATAAGAGACGAATACGATGAGGATAAGAGTGAAAGCGCGTCTCGCTATATAGAAGTAGTCTTCATATAAAATCCATGCTATACCTTAGATTTAGCCAAGAAAGTTTATATCAAGTTGAAGATATTCAAGCATATAATGTGAAAGACGATACCTAAAGGCAGATACATTGAGTCAGGAGTAAAGCTTGAGGATAAGAAGCAGACACTCACAGTGTAGTGTCAACAAGATTCTATTTAGAGAATGTGTCAATAAAGAATGAATTTTTTCCTTTGTTACTTTTCCACTTTCTCTGGCGAACAAAAATCTATTTAGGTTAATGCATATACCTCTATATATTTCACTCATCATCCACAATCCAAATCATCAGCATCATCTAAGATTTCGGCTTTACTGCTTACAAAAAACACTTTTCGTAAACATAGCAATCATAATGCCCGGGTACAGTCGTTTTTTTCGACTTTCTTGCAAAAGGCATTTAGTTGCAATGATGAGGACTCGCATTCATTGGAGAATCGTGTGATGAAGCAATGCATTGTATCGAAAGTAATAATGTCAAATGTGAATGACCATACTATTAAGCTTTGCAGTTTTTGTAAAGTTAGTTTTTTGAAGGAATGACAACGGTGTTAGTCGTAGTGATGTTGGATGATGCGATGATGACTTGGAGTCAAATCTGAGGATGATGAGATGTGTGCATTATTACTTGTGTGTGTATGTGGGTGTCATGACGCCACCAAATATACTAGTATAGTAAAATTATACATGCAGATTTTTGAGATTTTCATATTTAGGCACGTATGTTATACGATTCAATACTTAAAGCCCTTGTCGCCATTGTCACCGTCTCTTGAGCTTGTGAGCGGCTTGTAGTGTGGTGACAAGTATGGTTCACCACCCACTTTACTTAAACTATGTGGAAAGACATTTTGCGTCGAAAACGACTCCAATAACCGTTACCGTCAGATTACGAAACATCGTGTCAACTCTCTCTCTCTCTCTCAACAAACGTTGCTCACTTCTGCAAGCATCATTTGACGAAAAAAAGTCAGCAAGTCTAATGTGGTGCTCCGATATCAAACTACACCTCACAAAATACATTTCCTTGGTAACCGCACACGTTTAATATATTTTCTGATTTATGCTTGATCCACAAAGTTGTCGAATCTGAAACGGATTTTTCTCTAGATTTTCTAGATTTCAAACAAACGAGAACGGTGGTGTGCTATTCTCTTTATACAGCTGAATTTATTCAACGATTCTAACGGCTAGAGATTATTTACCCACTAGGTAATAATCCATGGGCGAAATACCACTTATCAGTGGGACATTTCCTCCCAAAACGTAAAGCTGTTTTTTGCAGTTCATTTTGAAGTATAAAATGACGCGAATAAAGTATTTCCATTCATTAGCAACAACCATATTGTTTATGATTAACTTAAAAATAGCTATTCATGGCCATAACGTATTGTTCATTTAGTATTACCAATTTTTATGAGCTACAAGTTTAGATATTTTTAGGATTTATTAGAATTTCAGGAGAAAATGTTCCTGTGTTAACTGGTAATGTCAAATGGATTATTTTCACCAAAACAGTGACTATAGTGGGTGGAGAAAAATTACGCCAAGTGGTATAATTTTTTAGTGAAGAGGGTAAGAAACTTTTTTATGGATTCTATCTAACTAGCAATTTGATAAGAAAGATAAGATGAGAGCATTGAAGCATCAGTCGAGAAAGAAAAAACTTCACTAGATTTTCTCTTTGTGCTAGGAAATCGCTTCTCGTTTTTCAACCTAGTCTCCCCCAGACACTTTAATTTATTGTCAGGTGGTGTCAGTTGACAAGTCACATCCAGGAGGTAGTTGCAAAGAGATTTAAAAAAAGAACTCATGTTATATTAATGGATCGTATTTAATGCAATAGAATCACTGAAGAAAAACTGACGATGTCCCAAGATTATTTTGTTCTGAGACAGTATTAACGCATTGTTGTAACAAGAAACGTGGAGTGAATATGTCAGCGGATATACAACTTTCCATACGACCCTTTTGCTCTTCCTTATACAAATAGTAAACTAATGAGAGTCTTTTCGTTTTTTAATTTAAATTATTCTCCCAAAATTGACCACAAAGGGAGAAAAATTTTCATTGAAATTTTGATGGGAACTTCTCCCAAGTTTCTATCATAACTCTAATGTAAGCCAATTGTTCTTGTTTGCACACAAACTCAACTAGATCAAGCTTCAGCTTGTTTTCCTCTTCATTTCGAGTGAAATTCCTTCCACCCATTTTCTTGTACTAATTATATTAGAAGCTCTTCTAACCCCTTCACCCTCACTAATGCATAAAGTTTTTCCGTGTCATTTATAATAAAATTAAACCATATTTATTTGATCCTGTGCGTTGGCACGTAATCTAGTTTATCCATCTTTTTGTCCTTTCATTCTCTCTCAGCCTCATCTCCTTCTGTCCAGATTATTAAGGAGGAGAAAAGCTGGAAAGAAAAGAGAGAGAAAAAAAAAACGTTAAAAGCAAAGACCACCAAGCTACTCATATCTTGCCTCCTTCTAACCAAATTTATATACACCTTAAGTATACCAGCACACAAACACTCGTTATTATCACAAGTACGCATGCATTATGTTTCTTTGTGGACTTTATATTATGTTTTCTCTACCATGTGAATAGTATATTAGTAAAAGGAGCAACGAACCTGAAGTTGTTACATTTAAAATGCATATTAGTTTTTTAAGCAGTCGAGTGTACATTTTTTCTTTTTTCTTCTTCCACTCCACTCTTTTTTTTTGAGAATTGTGAATAGACAGAATAACCTTTGATGGCAGCGATGGTGGAAGTAGTGGTGCCTAGTAACTCATTTTTCTTTGAGTGCTAACAAGCAAGCTAGAAGACAGAATTTTTTGTTCGCCTACCCACCTCACTTGCTCTCTACCTTCACTTTCTCTTTTTTCGTCTTTTCTTTTCTTGCTTCCACTTTCTTCATTCTTATTTTTTGAGGAAAAAGTTGTCAGTATAATATGTTGGTTATAATATTATTATGTATAGAAACACACACACACACACAAATAATATCTATCTAGATGGAGAGGAAAGTGGATTTCTTTTGTCCTTTATATTATGTACGTATTTTGTTCCTTTGTATCAAGAGAATGTTAATGTTGCTCGCTCACCGGGTAAAGCAGACAAGCAAGTTGTCCACATCCTCACTTTAGGGCATTGTATTATGTTCTTATTAGGAGTAAAAAGTGCTCTCCGGCCGTTAGTCTTCTTATTCTTCCTTTTTTTCGTGTTTACATACCCAATATTTCTTTCTCGTTGCTCACTCAAAAAACTCACTAACTCTGCTTACTTGTGTGTCTTTTTACTGTGCTTGAAGAATCCTATATAGGTCCCTTGGTTGATGTATTCTCCTTTATGGCTCATTCTTATATATCTTCCATTCCTTCTTGTCTTCCATATTATTTACCACATATTGTATACATACATATTTATTATTTGTACATCTTTCTCTCTCAAAACACACACACTTCCTCTCTTTCTATCTCTCATGCATGCACTCTTTCTCAATGTTATAAATCTCTAGCACTTCTCTCACAAATGCATATAAAACGAGGGAAAGGAAAATGTTTCACGACCCAACTTTCATGGTGCCCAAGTCTCTGTCTTATTTCAGGCGTTGTTAGACGTGTCTATTTTCCTTGTTGATTTTCCCTCTGTGCAAGTTAGTTGATGTACCTATGCAAGGAACATGTGTAATGATAAATGCATATGCTTTCACGTGTACAAAACGGAATAACAACAAAAACTTGAGATAAATTTAGAGATTCTTCTGAATGAAAGAAGATGCACAAGTCTTTTCTTACCTCAGCGGAGAAGCACCAGTAGTAAAGTGTTGTGAAACATCTAACTAAACTCATTTCAAGTTAGTCATCATAAGCAGCATCATCGTTAGCCAATGCAATGTTTCTAGTTTTTACACAGAGATGAAAATATGTACAAGCATATATTTTACAAAGTCATCATCCGTTGTCGCCGTATAACAAGCATAAATAAGTCCTCTGTGTCTCTTACACTTGTAGTGACTGCCACATTTTTATGGCAGTGAGGCTGCTAGTACACATGGTATTTTATTCATAGAAAATAGGAAAGTAGTCAGGAAGATTAGGAAACCCCAAATGTGCATAGATTCTGCGTGTTGTGTGGTGGTGTGTAGTATGAATATATGCAAGATACATTTTTTTCTATCTCTTTTCACATAATTTTATTCTTCCGTGCTGTGTAAATCTTTGTTTGTTTTACTTACTTCAAGGGACTATGTGTGAGGAAAATGTGGCTTTCTGCTACATTTCTTTCTTTTTTCAACTGAAAACGAGATGAGTCGACTAGTGTTTTTTAACCAGAAAATATCTACACACATTTTTCTATTATGATTATTACACTGCATGCATGCATGCTTTCATGTTTTTGCTTCTTGTACGTCTTTTTCACACTTTGTGTGAGAATGCAAGTTTACGGGGAGTGTGTGTACACGTGCTTTCACTTTATTGAACATTGTCATCCAAGCACATGAACCAAACACCAACATTTCTAAGTTACCTTAAAAGTCCTTTATACCGGCATATGCAGACAGGAGTGTAAATAAGTTGGCAAAAACTGGAACCGGGCTCCTCACTTAGTTTTTCTGCATCAACGAAAGCTGACAGTTAAAATGATGATGGTTGCATCTCATATTATCTGCGTTCCGCACATTTATTTAAGTAAAGTCTCAAATATATTGCATTGGTGTATACTTCTACTACTTTGATGATGTTGGTATGAATGAATGCATTAGTGGCGAAGACAGAAACTTATTAAACTTTCTTTTGCAAACAAAAGTGGACAAATAATCCATAATATCATTCTGTTTTACTTACTTTCATATTCTTCTTAATAAACTAAGTAAGCACTCACTCGCCACCACCACCACCGAGACTATGAACAAGAAGAGAAAGTTAGCGATCCAGCAAAATGCTTTCTCTTCCTTTTCTCTTCTTCTCTTTACTGAATACACGATAAAACTTACTGTTAGTGTGAGTTCGTCTTGTTGTCTCGATTTTGCTGGTGTGTGTAGTGCTGCTGCTGTTTTTGTTGTTGTTGATCCCATTTCCGCGAGAACCGTTGCAATTGATCCACGTGTTTGCCTGTATTCACAGAACAACAATAGCTGGCTCGGCGTAAGTAAATGTACGCGTACGTGTATATATATCTATTTATACGCTTCCTTCCTTTTTATCCTTTTATTTTCCCTACCAGCAAAGTAAGCGTTGTCTTCATAAATAAGCTGCTTTCTGCGACTCACCCACACCCATCGCCATGATGTGATCCCCAAAAAAATTAATGTTCCTTTTCTCTCTCTATCTCTCTCTCTCTGCTTTCCTTTTCCACACCATATTTTCTAATATGCTTGCGTGTAGCTTTCATATTTATAATTTAACGGTGTAAATATGCATGGGCACAAACACACATCCAAGCAGAAGGTATTATGTAAATCAATTAGTAATGCCATTTTATGAAAAGAATTTAATGAATAGACTGTAAATCATGCTAAATGACCAAACTTCTTTTTCTTTTTACTCACATTCGCATTATTTATTTATTTATTCGCTTTTGGTTTCTCTAATTATTACTTCATATTATAAATACACCATTTTTGTGATCGAGTACATATGTAGTATGATGCATAGTATATATATTTTTATTATTGTTTTTATGCATATACTAAAACTTTCTTTTTACATAACAACTAATTCTTCTCATTTTGTGGCGTTTTTACATTCTCTCTACATAAAATTATGACTTATAACGCATACGTTTTTAGACTTATCTTTTATCATTGTATGAAATATTACTTTTCCTTAAATATATTATCATCATTCATATTATTATGCATATAGATATATTATATCATGTTTATAGCCGTTATCTCAACGTTCCACATATTAATATCCAGTACCAGTTTTTCACACTTTTTTGGTTTTACAACTTTTACATCAAAACAATATTTACAAGTCATACACAGTTTTTTATTTCAGTTTCAACAGTATGTTAATTGCAAGTTCCTTTTTTGTAACATAGTCACATTTCATTCGCACTTGTGCCGGTCAGTAAATTAACAATTATGTAAATATATCTATTATTATGTACACATATTAATTGTAAGTACGATGAATCTTTACTTTGTTATCTAATACTTGTGCGATAGAAATTACAAACAAGACTCTCACTGTGGTTTTTAGTCCAGAAGGAAACCATTCCGGGTTCTATTATTTCATCATTATAACTTTTTATTTAGTAAATTACGCGCCACCCCACCCACACACAAGTTGGATCTGCATAGTTATTGCAAATTGCAACACAATGAGCCAAAAGAACTTTCAGTAGAGTTTGATTTTATGCAAGCTTTTTTTTTATGATTGTAGAAAACATAATGGTGATTAATTAACAAATAAATATCTACCCGTACTTGTTTAATGGTAGAGAGCACCAGTTGAAAACCGCTTTTGTTTCCTCGACCTCTTAAAAATATTGTTCTCTTATTTGAAAAGGAACCCCTTGTAAGTTGCATCTATATATTGTATATAAAGTGGAGTAATAATTGAGTAGCTAAATATAAAAACTTATTATTTTTTTTTTGGCGCTGATAGTAGTTTCTTTAATCTATTTTACACAACTGCTTTTAAATTCAGTTTTGGCCTCTCAAAAAGTTACTTAACAATATTTTCCCCGCATTCTTATTCCCCATTTATTTTTCAGTCTATTTCCAATGTATAAATTTATGTTGTTTGTAATCCAAGAATTCGTAGGACGTTTAAAAAAATTGATTACTATAATGCCTGCTATTCGATATGAACCTGGTTTTTCCATTATGTTCTATCTGGTTAAAGTAAACTGGTCTCTTAACAGTTTTACTAGGAAAAGAAGCAGCAAGAAGTATTGTACTTTAATAAACATAGAAATTTATATATTGGAAATAGACGGAGTTTCAGAATACTGATAGTTAATTCATATTACTTAACGGGTAATAGCGTTTGTTATTTGATTTCATACACGTTCATTCGCTCATCAGCTTACGAAATGGTTCTATGATGCGGAATTTCCCATTTTTCTGTGATATTGGCAAATGAGTTCATTGTTCTTGGAATTTGAAAAACTTTGTTTTGACCCTTGCATCGCTTTTATCGTGGAAATTTTTTTGTGCTTTCTAAGAAGGACTAATCGATAGTCAAAAGACTTTTTTTTATGGTGAGATGTGGAAGTAACGTAATCGCCACAGGAAAGATAAATAGCTTTTGTAACAGTTGATTATTAAATTAGTTTATATTACTGATGAAAGATTAACAACTCGATTGAAAGGAGGAAAATAACTGTTCACGGAGGATATTCTGTGGTAATTGAGCAATAGTGGTGGGAGTTGGGACCTCACTTTGAAGGAGTCACTTTGTTTTCTTGGATCATTCATTATTCCATGTGGTGTTGGCCTAATCAATGGTTTATTACAACAACCTACCTGTAATTGGATTACAGAATAGAGATGTGTAGTACTGATTTAGTAACAGCACATTCGAGCTGCTTTCTCTTTGCAAATAAAATCAGAAAGGATAATGCGGACAATAAACTTGATTACTCTTTTCGCTCTATAGAGATATATTGAATATATATATATTGTATGATTTTGGCTTCCAAGAAAAACCACTCACAACCTATTATCCTTTGTCGGCGTTTCTCTTTTTACTTGTCTAGCATACAATAGAAATACATAATAATAAGAGTAACAATAAATACTTCAATTATTAGCACAACCAGACTCACCTCGAGAGGATTCACGGGAGATCTCTCTGCTTATTGGAAATCTATCCCTGTAATAATACTATTCTTGTCAATTTCGCATGAGCGTTCTCTCACAACAAAGTGGTTAATCAGGCTAACTATTAAAACTCCCTTCAACACAAAGAGGGAAGCCAGCAAGAGAGCTCTTTTTGTTGCAATCATTTTATTATCAGGAACAACGCAATCCAGTCACACTCTCTTTTCACTCTCCAGACTATTATCATATTATGAGATTCTCCTCATCGCTTTTTGGAAGTTTGATAATTTGAGTATGACCATTTCCAGCTTTTGCAAAGCTGAGGTTACGATGATATAAGGTTTATATTAGTACTAATAATAATGATAATAACGTTTCTGGAATGAATATAATATGAGCATAATAATGAAAATCGTTAATTGGCAAATTTACACGTGCTTGTCTGTGTAAAACGGCTGGGGAAAATCATCTGTCGCTAAGTGCAAATCGATAACAATTTTAGTATAGAATATCGGAGCAAGTATAATACTTATTGAATACAGTTTTACGTAAGCTTGATTTCCAGCTTAGGATTTACTCCTAATTTAATTACAATATGCCTCTTAGGTAGTTCCTAAAATTGCCAAAATATCCACCTTGCACTCTTGGTCATTTCATTTGATTAAGCTAAACTCACTATAATGTGTCAATAAGTATCATTTCATAACCTGTACAGTTTGCTCTAATCATAATACCATTGGCTTTCCGAGGTTTACTCACATATAGGTGGTAAATTTGTTAGCATTACTGTGACTGTAGCAATTATGGAATTGAACTAATATCGAGAGTATAAATAAAAGTTTGCCGAATGACAAGAGTACATACCAGGAAAACTGTGGATTACTAAAACGTGCTACTTATTGAAATCTCTGGCAGTAAAGAGGAGTGAAACAAAAATATTATAACGTTTGAGCTTTCCATTTCGTTTCAATATTTTTTATTCAGGAATTTGAAACTCTGTTTTAGGTATTTTGCTTTCACAAAAACACTAGCTGAAGTAAATGAGATGAAAAAAGATTAGGAATGTACAAAATGTACGGTTACAAAATTAACATGAAGGTTTTTTACTCGGAAATTAATTAGTTTTAGTGGGATTTCAT
This sequence comes from Willowsia nigromaculata, assembly GCA_034700605.1. Taxonomy (NCBI): domain Eukaryota; kingdom Metazoa; phylum Arthropoda; class Collembola; order Entomobryomorpha; family Entomobryidae; genus Willowsia; species Willowsia nigromaculata. The sequence goes on from JAQIXX010000013.1 coordinate 71,280, forward strand.
ATTTTCTATGAGATTCATAAAATTGCTCTTGCGTTTCAAATAGAAAGATCTCGCTATCTTGGTGAAATTGACCTCAGTGACACAGAAATTATCTCAGTTGTTCATTAATGCTTATATTTTTAAAGCGCAAGATGATTTTTTATGTTGCAGCAGACTACACTAGTAGACATACCTTTATTTACACTAGTCTGATATAGAGAGCAGTATCTAACAATTAGACATTACCAATATGCATAATAATACCGTTATAAATATTTTACACTTGTGTTATCTGCACACATAAATTTTGTACCTATAACATGCCCAATTTAGCAACAACATGTGGTAGAAAACTGTAAAGTTATTCGTTCCCATTGCAATAATATACACGATTATATCGCTGAACTACATTTATAATACTTCTATTTCATAAATAGATATTCTATTTTATATTTCCCTAAGTTTTTTGCATTTTTAAATTGTGTATTTCTTTTGATTAATATTAATAGTGTTTGAATTCTATGTTCCAATGACCACTAAATCTGACTTGATCTCTTATTTTTTACACTCTCACAAGGGAAAATAAAAAATCCTTTTGAAAGAAGAAAAATTATTACTTTTAGTATATATTTCATAATAATTTTTTGTATGCCAAACTTCATGAGCATTATAATTCTTAGTTCCTATTAAGGAGATGATGCCAAGACCTTTGCCATCGTATTTAAATATTTTATTTGATCAGAATTTATATTGGCAATGTAATGTAAATATACATTTGAATATATATAATATATAATAATATGTAATTGTTTTTATAACCTCATTTTTTTCTGCTAAAGCTAAGGATACATCTACATTTGTTGAGTTTAGGGAATTTGCCAGACAATCACTGACTGCGTGTACGAACGCAAATGTGAGTTGCACGCACGCTCGTACAAAAAATCCCTAGACTAAACCGGAAGGAAACTCCTTGTCAATTAAAAATTACGGTCCCAATGTCAAAGTATACGCATTACGCAACGCACGGCGTGGAGTATTGCGGATCATAGAGAAAATCTCTCGGTATTATTTTTTTCCTTGTTTAATTCTCAGGCATAGCCCTAAGACGCTAGTAGGTACTCACATTGGTTTTCCTTATATTCTCGTTTTGGTCATTTCGAAGACTGGGAAAAAAACTTAAGAGAGACAGAAAGATAGTGTATTGATTTGTGATCGTTTTTATGACAATAAAAAAACAATATCGAGAAGAGAGACAGAGTCTGTCCCCCTCCTCTTGTGAGCATTCATGGTGGTAAATAAAATGAAGCGTTAGCATCAACTGCACAGTTGAGTTGAGATGTGTAGCAATAAAACTGGGAAGAATGGGGACACAGTTGCACAGGAAACTAGCTACAGAGATATTTCCTGATGAGGCAGAGTAATAGTTAGATACGTCGCTCGTAATAATGATTATTACTATTATTGCAGTGGTTTATGACCAAATCAAATAAACTTTACCTACTGAAATTCCTTCTACACTTTTTCTCTCCTTCCATACCGTGTCTATTATTGTGCATGTCACACAAAAAATCTGCAGAAGAGCAGAGGACAAAAGGGGAGGAGGGGGAGGACGCACACCAAGGAAGCCAAACGTACGGAAAAATATAAAATAGTATTTTGGCATGGCATGTTATGTTGTAATCATCTTGGCCATATGTCCTCATTCATCAAGCGATACTAGTGTTATCATTAGTATTATTAGTATTATAGCACCGCACAGCACTAACAAATTAAAGATTGCATTTAACGATGTGTGTCCACTTGCACGTGCCTTGTATACGCATTCGTAATGTCTACAACAGGTATATTCATACTGGGAAGAAGACACATAAAATAGTTGTCACATCGTCCCCACGATCATCGTCGTCATTATTATTATGAGTCAGTTTATGTTGCAATTATATTTTGAAGCTTGCACATGAAAAACCTGTTTTCGTGTTTTTTCAGTTAGTAGAGAGTATTAGCTGGCAATAACATTTCCTTTTCCCATAACTCTTTCTCTCTCTGTGTCTACTAACCATAAGTGCGACCTGCCACATCATCCATCTTCATCGACTCTCTGCTCAAAACGGAGCAATAACAAATCATTCATGGCTTACTTATATTTAATAAGGATAATAACAGCACGACTGTTGTATTATGTACAATGTGGAATTTCACGATGATCGCCTCTATAAAAATGATTATTATAGCTGATCAGGAAAAAAGTTGGCTGACTAAGCGAGGATGGATGTATGTTTTATACAAACAAAAATAATATTTGTAACTTTATGAGCGTAAAATGTTTAGGAACGAGCACTCGTTGTTATTTCCCCGGTTAGGTGAGTGCTGTCATAACAGTGTGTAGATATAGTCACAATAGAGCTTTCATAAACTGCAATAACAATAGTAATCAACATATCATACCGTTTTGTGGCGGCGGCGGCGGTTGTACTTGCTGCAGTGAAAGTAACAATGGCCATGAAGAGACGTGGATGAGGAGGGCTCACAAAAAAAAGATCGGAATTGGATGAAGTTGCTGGCGGACATGGACGAAATGGATGAAGAGAAAGGTGCTTTACTCCACACCCTTATGGGATTCATGGTCATAAGTGGGGCATAAAGTTACCGCAAAAAATGTAGGTATTATTATTATTGGGTAGCGGAGAAGAAGGGGAGAAACTAATAATACAGGTATTATGTGTGAGATAAATAGGAATATATTTTGTGAAGTAGTCGTAACGACGAAAAAATGTGGCTGTAAAGTGAAGTTAGAGTACTTGGATCTTTTCTTCTTCGTTTTCGTGCTGAAGATGATGTTACATTGTGGACTGGTGTTTGGAGGACTATGTGACGACGATGGCGATGGAGACGGTGCGGGTGTTGTGGTAAAAGGAGGGAGGGAAAGTGGAATGTCAACATAAATAACAATACGCAATATGGCTATTGGGGACCTCGGCGTACCGCAGCTCGAGGGCCAGAGATTTCTGAATACTTTTTGTCGATGGGCACCCTGTCATCGTAAAGGGAAGGAGCTTGAAGAATAATACCGGCTGTACCAACGAGCACGGCCAGCGTGAATATCCAAAGAAATAGACGATCAAGTACCATTGCGACGTACTTCCAATCTTCCTTTACCTACAAACCAGACAAATTACAATACAAATTTATGGATTTAATTTTGATGAGAAATCGTAGCATTTACAACAAGTTTTCTTTCGGGTTTGTCGAACATTTTTATTTTATTGTAACCTTGATGAAAAAATTTTGAAATGAATTTGTTGGAGAAAGCGCACGTTTGTAATTTGAATACAAACCCTGGAATGACGTTGCGGAAATATTTCACCATATTCCTGATTTGATTCATTAGTTTACTTGATATTATGCAATATGCAGCTTCCTAAAACATAGTTTCATGCTGGTCCATAAACTACTCTACATACTTTTATGTCGACAGTCTGCACTCGCTACAAAACTCCTATTATCCTGTTTTGGCCGAGGAAATTAGACTCCGTCTGCTTAACCTCTCATGTCATTTTGACTAATGCGAATAAAAGTCGGAAGAATGGCTACAAGTAATTTGGCTACTACCCATTATCTCGTCTTTGGCACTACTACCACCCTTTCCACTACTCAAGACATTGCCTAATAGGCAATGAATAGTCAAAAACCTAAAAAACAAAAAGGATACTGCTGGAAAACATGGTATACGGGTTGCCTAACTAACATACTACCATATAGTACCTCTCCACTTACACCACCCTACTAATAAAACCAACTAGCGGTGCATCACCCGCAATCTATTCAAATGAATAATTTAGCCTTTCCAAATTGTTCCTGGTTAAAATGTAAAGTCTACATTATTGACTCTTAATGGCAGCAAGTGTACCTACGTACGTACTTGCTTTCTACCTTACTTTCCATAAGAGTACTAACAAGAGCACTAAGAGTAAAATATATGCTTACATCAAATATTATGTGAAGTATTCCATCAGAAGACAAAAGATACGTTCATGAGTCTCCTCAGAACGATAAGTAGGAAAACTAAGCAAACGAAAAACACTTGCGCCCCTCTATTATTGCATAACAACCTTTTGTAAATACTGGAAGGTTTATTTGAACGATGGAAACATCTACGCATACCTATAAACATCATAACATCCTTGGCTATAGGTTTTTTGCATGTGCATTATAGATCGAGCATTCCATGTTCTTCTAAACTAACCAAAAATGCTGGAAAGAATGCTTTCTCTCTAAAAACCAAACAACTTTAAGTTTCTTTATCTTTCACCCAATGAGTGTGTGTTTGTGTGGGCCAAAGCTAATGCTCAAACTCTCTCGCTATGAGTGTGTGTATTAAAGGTTTTTGCAGTGTACATTACATTATTATGTTACGTTTCTCCCTTTCGCTTTCTTTGTGATGCTCTCGCACTTGATATACTAATGTGTAAATACAAGGAGCAGTAATTGGGTGTATTGTATATGCAGTGGTGCGTAGAATTATTTATAAAGTAGGAAAACAAACATGAAAATGAAGTCGTTCGTGCGAATTCTCGAGGAGAATTCTCAGAAGCGTTGTAAGGAAAAATGTAGTCACATTTCGGGTAAAGCTTTGTAATATCAGAACACGAGAATGGGTTTTGGAGAGAGAGAAAAAAAAACTGCAATATGTATATGTGTGCATAGACATATTATGGTGTGTGGCATGGTAAGTTGTTTGCGGTGGTAATAGCATGAAAGTAAGTGGGAGTGAAAGCGAGAAAAAAGAGAACACAAATTGAGGGAAGCGGTGCTACTGTGCAACATAACATTATGTAGGGGAAAGGGAAACAGTAATAATGAAGCTTTGTTTCAGATGGTGAGTAGGTAGTTTTGTGTGTGTATATTTTGCTAATGTCTACTACTTTCTCTGTGAACCGCGTAATGTTTACGTTTTGGAAGGGATCTTTCTAACAGAGAATGTTTTGTTTTTTGTTGTTGGGGGATTATCAAAATTGATCTTTTTTTACTTACTTTTGTCGAGTCTTCTTGGATACGAGTATGCCTGGCAATGAAACGAACACCAGCACAGGCACGATGGACATGAAGATCCTGGACGCAACTGCGATTAGAGCAAGGAATCGTGGTTTTAGGAATGAGCGGCGATGGCAATGGCAAAGTGTCATCTGGGAGCCAACTTTCCGTAGAACCTTCATGACTTGGGTATCCGCCATGAAGGCGACAACCTGCACTCCCGTCTGCCATCCGACTGGACAGATTCACGCAAGAGGAGGAATAGGAAAAAGAAAAGAGAAATACCGAAAGATGAGAACTTGCTTAATATTACGACGAGAATATGGAAGAACACATAATACATAATTATAGGAGATATAGCGCTACTTATAAGTATAAGAAGGGCCCATCAAAATCGGTACGAATTATTTTTCTGACACTCGGAGAGGGTGATTACCACCACAACTTTCCATTCCCCTCCGCCCGCTTTTATACTCGCTCAAAATAAAATCCCGTTTTACAGTTAGCGGCAGAAAAAGAAGGAGAAAAACACTTTGTCTTAAACTTCACATTCTTAGCCCTTCCCACTGTCTTGTATATCATTATTACTTTTGATCACTTGAGTCATTTTTCATTCTTGGAACTACACCACTTTCCATGTAAAGTGGAAGCAGACAGACGGGCGACTTTGTTTTGCTTACTCACACTTTGTATGTGTCATCTCATTAGAAGCATGGATGTATCACAAACATTCCCTAATTTTATATTCATTATTCTTGCGTCTGAGTTTTTGAAAACGTTAAAAAATGTATTTATAAGCATGGTATTTCATAAATGTAAGGTTAATGGTTACAAAAAGTGTAGAGAAATCTAGGATTCGAATGTAAAAGCACTACAATTTACAATGCCCCATTTATTTCTTCATGGAAGTTGCGACGGGAAAATAAATAAATCAAAGAAAATGTCAACGAGCAGAGTTGACAACAAAGAAATTGGCATGTGACATCGTTTCTGTTTGTCTTGTCAACTGATTTTGTTTACACACCAGAGAAGAGTAAAATGCTTGAATATTAATAATGATAATATTTATAATATTACCATGTTGAAAATACAAACAAAAGAGAAGGGCACGGCCTCAGAAACGGGAAGAAAGGAAAACAAGTGTTCAATTTTCAAATATTATTTTATATCTGGCGATGAACAAGTACCTTCTGAGACAGGCTTCCAACGGTGATTGAGATCGTGGTGGGATATCGTTCGGACTAGCTTCTTCTTGCCAATAACTGTCTGGATGATGAAAGCCAGCGTTGTTGGCAGTTCGAATCATAAGAACGCTTTCCTTCCACTTATTCCTGCTTGAAGTGCAAATAGAAAAGAAATCATAAAATAGGATGAGAATAAATATAATACACAAGTCTGTCCTTTCATAAAGATACAATGCACATATAACACACCAGCAGGATATTATGCAGAACTTTTGCTTTTCCTATCAAGTTTCTGTACCACACGGTGAGATCTAGACTGTGTAGCATGACAGAAAATTCAGAGTTGTGAGAGAAGATTGTGACAGGAAGTATTAAAAACATGGAGGAATGTTGCATATATATGAGCAAAAATAGAGCAGTAGTGTTCCCGACATCCCTACATTTGGCATGACATAACTAATAGATAGTCATAAGTTGTTGAAACGATGTAATAGTGGTAGTTGTACGTGAAACAGGTTGATGACGATGGCGACATTGTTTGTTCAGTGTTGCTGACATATGGCATATGACATTTGCCAAATAGAAGGAGAGATCTATTATGTGCACATAATGTGTGTAAACTGTATAAACAAGGGAGAGAGGGAGAAAGATATCAAGCTACCCATTTCATATTGTTTCCTGTTACTACTCTTGTTGGTAGTAGTAGTAGTAGTGGTAATAATAGTATACATAATAATAACAGGAATAATAATGATGCTGGCGCAGTATTATATTATATAATTTGCTTCATATCAATTTAATGTTGCGGCTGTAGTTTGAGCAAAATTAATTTGTGTTCTTCATCAACATGTCAATTTAATGTAGTACAAACAGAAGTAAAATTTGTACGGAGGAGCACACCAAAGCAGTGGTGCTAATGTGGTTGGCTGGTTGGTGGTGATGTGATGCGATGATGTGATGTTTGTTCAATTTCTACAAAATGACTCTTTTTGTCTGTGGTACTTTCTCCATCTCTCTTTCTCCCTTGTGTATTTTCTTTTTTCTGCAATTCCAGTATTGTTCAGCTGTCGAGGGTATTAGCGAAAGTTAAAGCTGCGAGAAAAAGGGAAATTGGTTGTGGTTCCACCATGACGATTTCCGCATATGATCCCCTTCTTTTCATGTCTGAATCTCCCCCACTATAGTAATGCATAAACTCACTTCATTTGTATACAGAACAACAATTGGTGTTAGTGCACTTATCGAGTAGTCGAGGAAGGCGATATACCTAATAATAATAAAGGAACATACATACACATACTACTACTAATATTCGCATTGTTGAATGTATTGGTGTTCCTTGTCACCAAACACCACCACCACCACCCAAGCTATGTATTTTTTCTTCTTTTCAGCAAGTCGCACATTTCACTGGCAGCCAGACAATGAGGATTGATTTTATGAAATATGTTGAACTGTACTAGAACATCTGCGTGACATTATTCCTGATGTGAACGAGAGAACTGGTGAGAGCAAACAACCCTTTTGTGCGTGTTGCTGTCGACAAAAAATGGAACAATCTCTTATATCGGAACATATATAAATAGATGTATCCACAACAACATGTCTACATTTTTGTCTCCACACAACAGCCACACAGTTCTGATTTACTAGCTTTCTCACTTTTTCTTCCTCCATCTTCCACTCACTTTCTCTCCCTCTCTACTTATTTTTATCTCTCTCTGGAACTATAATGCTTTTATATTTATGAACGTACATAAATTCAAGATACACTCACTTATATCCCCACTCACATTCACATAAAATGAGTGAGTCGTTCATAGGCATTAAAATAGAAGGTAAAAGACATGTTGGCGTTACAAGAAGTAAGCCTAGTGCTTTTTTACATTTGAGCATTTATCTCGTCAAGATAAATATGTCGTGAAGGGAGCAGCAACAGCATCAAGAAGAGAGGATAGCAGAGAGAGAGAGAGAGAGCTTTTTCTACGAGAGAATAATATTATGATCCCATCTATAAACATTGCGCATTATACCTACAGCCTCTTTTCTTTCCTCCTTTGTGTAAAAATGTCTTAAGAAGACTGCTGCTCTCTGCCACCACTACTGCTCTGCATATGATATCGTAAGAAGAAAGCCTCAGGACATGGACATAAATACACACGCGCAAAGATACACATGCAAAATGTGCTTACTTACAGACGCCAGTCTCGAATGTCTGCGGTGCTTGTAGTGATGAGCAGAGAAAGAGAAGAATGAATGAACGGTTAAAAGAAGGATGTAGAATAAACGACAGAGAATAATAATAAAAGGATCGGGGGGAAAGAAAAGTAACATATTATAAAATCTCAAATAAATGGATCAGTTCCGTCCTCATTCCTATTTTCTTCTTCCCTTCTCCGCTTTCTTCTCTTGCCAGAGAGCAAATGTTCTGTGTCAACCTAAAACAACGATAATTGGCTTTCCTGCCATTAATCAGCTTGGTGCAGCCATCTGAAAACACTTTAGCTTTTATTTTGAAAAAGAAAGCAGCAAACAACACTTATACAATACGAAGAAACACTTTGTGTGTGTGGCTGCATGGTCGACAAACTCATCGCCCAGCACTGGCAATATAGGCTTTCTCCTGGATATTCTCTCATGTCAATCAAATGTCGCATTGAAAAAGCTTAAATGCTCTCGAGAGAAAATGATGTTGTATTTTTTTAAATAAAAAATTGTAAGAACGCTTTTATTGCTAAACTGATCAGCGGGAGGAGACGAGAGGGCGAAGTACCACCAGCGTCTCCCCATATTCTCCTCTCCAACTACCCCTCATCTCGCACTCCAACTTTTACTTTTTAATGTTATTTTTGAAAGCGGTCATATAAGAGCAAGAGCCCATTAAATGGAGATGTGTCTCGTTCATAACATTATAAACTGCATATTTTATAGATGTTTCATTTTCAGAGCTATCACAGCACACAGCAACTTTCTTTTTTATGGACGTTCTGGAGTACTGTGGTAATATGCGGGGATGGAAAGGGTACATGTCGTCCGTGCATAAATACTTGCCACTTGGTTGAGTTGAGTGTGTCACAGTCTAAACGTGAGTGAATGACGAACTGAGTATGTGTTACTCTCGCAATGCCAGTGTGTACAAATATTAGGAGAAGAGCGTATGTGTCTGATATAATGATAATATGTAATGATGATAATAATACCATGAGAGATGAGTTTGTTCAGTGTGCACACTGTCAGTGAACACATCACATAGAAGTATACACACACTGTCACCTTGGTTAGGTTAAGTAGCGCATACACACACATACGGCCTTATACTTCCGCTCTAAAATACGCCGTAATGACTTTCCCCCTCAGCGCATTTTTCACTATTTCCCATCAACGATGGCCCTTTCCTTGCTAGCTTTTCATTCTTCTTTCCTTTCACGAGAGACAGAAGAGAAAAGCGAGAAGAGAGAAAGAGAGATGACTAAAGAAGAAAGAAAAAAAATTTTTTATGGGGCCATCCCACAGTCCCAGCGGAATGGGTACGGGCAGGATGTTGATGTGCCAAAAACCCTAGCTTCCACATTAGCTCAACTTCTGAATTTACGAGCTAGAAACTATCCCCTATGGCTCTTCCTGCCTTTTCCTCTCTCATAGTCAGTTGTGTCTACTGTAGGTGCAATACAGCAGAACTATCATTTATATAGCCCTAGTTTGCCAGTCAAAAAACCCGGCATTTTAAGTTTACATAGAAAAACATCTACTATAATATTATATATTATTAAAAGTGAAAGCAGTTGTAGTAAAGTAGCAGTTTCCAGTAAACGATCCTCAAGTATGAAAAAACTCAACTACCACGTTTTCCAACAACTACACAGCGACTGTACTTCTTCTGCTCATGATGATGATGAGACTCTGTCTTTCCCAGTGTAAAGTGAGTAAGCATGTAACATGCCGTCGCGACCGATGCTCTTGCCCCATTTTATATCTTCATCGTCTCTGCTCACAACAGATATATCCATTTTAATACGTTCCAGTCAAGGAAAACCTGTTTTTGTATTCACATCTCGTCAACGACCTCATCTATGCAGACCACATGTATCCCTCCACTCCGATAGTGCTCGCAGACACTCTCACTTTCTTCTAGTCCACAGATATCTATGATGAAGAATCACATAGACAGAAAGCATGGCATACATATATAAAGTGTATGATAATGCATTATTAACACGCAAATGCATATTGCCAAAACTGATGATTGTACGTGAAGGCATCATCATTTATCATCATATTTGCCTTTTTCTGTTTTCTTCATTACAATACATTCAGTGCCTTGCTGTCTTCCTTCCTGTACACCTGAAACTCTCCTCTCCTCTCTGACTACACTAATTGGAATAACCATTATGAACATTTTGCAATGATTTGAGTACGCAGCTTTTATTATAAAGAGGAGAGAAAGATGCTCGTTGTTGGTGTCCCATTGAGTAAGTAGCTCAATGGAAGGAGAGCACACTTTATTTATCTTTGCTGCTTTCTCTCTCTCACTCTTTCCCCATTCACCTCTTTGTGTCTCATGAAATTTTTGGTGAAAGGTGTGCTTTAAAGCTTCTAGATTTTCCCACTTTTTCTTTTCCCTCCTCAAAACTAAACACATATCAGAAGACTTGACTCTCCAACTAGTCAGCTTTCTCTACATAATAAATGAAAAGAGAGGTTGGAAGTCATTCAGGAGAAACGTGTTGTAAGGGAGTCTAAAATTATTATGAACAGTTGCAGAAGGTTCGCCAGACAACAGGAGTAGTGGTGGCGGCAGCAGAAGTGGTGGCGGTGGGGAAAGAACATTTAATGGAAATGGAGGAAAGAACGGAGCTGAGAGCAGTTTCCTACAAGACACTTTTTACATTAGTGTAGCATAATTAAACGTTCAGCTAGCTGGTGGGACTCTCCGTCTCACTCTCTGCTTCACCGAGGTTGAATCTAATGACTTGAACTAATGAAAACCTATTCAACCAACTGATGCTTCCGCCCCTTTGAATGCTACTTTTTCCACACACAAGTATCACTCTTTTATCTCTCTCCCTCTCTTCCCAAAACATTTTTCATCATTTTCTCTATAATATTATGTATATTTATGTCTGGGCTTAGGGCCCATCTCCAATTTATATTATAATTATACCACCCACCAGTCCCACCATCGTCATCATCACCACACCACTACCACCAACAGACATGGAAAACTTACCTGCGTAGTTTTGGTTGATGAGGAAAATCTTAGCTTTTCCACTAAAATGATCGAGTTCTCAGCAAAGACATCTTACACATGGAGGAAAAATGAGCAAAAACTTTCGTAGATCCGATTCTGAAACGTTATGAGTCTGCATGAAAATCGAACTCGCCCATAGAAAGTTCATCATTATTGAAGTCTTTTCTGTTCTACCACCATCACCACCACCACCACCACTGTTGTTGCAAATGGAGCAACCATTACTGTTGTGTGTCCCTATGAGCTTTAGCGTTATGTGTATCCAATTTCGCAGACTTCATTATTTAGAAGCTCAGTCAGACAACAATAATATGAATACAGGAATCGCTTCTACGTAATTTTAAAGAATGGTTATCCAATACCCAATGGACGAGTGAAATATACCTTAGTGCTAGCAAAAGAAGCTGTGATGACGATCCATGCTGTGTATTTACGTATGTCCTTAAAATTTGTTCAAAATCCATCAACTGCAAGAGACGATGGGAAATTTCACCAATGTTGCCATCATTTTTTTCAATAAATTTCCGTCCTTGTGGTCTATTAGTGTCAGCAGGATCTCTGGGAATATTGGAGTGTCAGTATCCCACTCGCACCGTATGCCTTTTTTTCTCTGTATCTATTTATCTCTTTCCCTCCCGTGCAGAATACATATTTGATTGGTACACAGACACACGGTGAAACGGAGTTTTGAACGAAAAGCTTGTTTTCTAGTAGAACAAGTTGCTATGCATGTCATGTGTAGTGTGGTGTAAACGAAAAGTTGAAAGTCGACTTGAAAGGTTCAAAAACTGATTTTATACTAGAGTTGTTCTCTGCTCCCATGCTTGCCACACAGAGAACGTTGATGTGTGTCCAAAGTCGTCATCCTTTTCGTACCATTTTACTTTTTTTTTTGCAACAGCCACCACCATACAACCACCACCATAACATCGTCATCATCATAATCCCTACCTTGTGGTACATGAAATAACATTGATGATGATAAGCTTACATAAATATACTAGACAGCTTCATGATACGACGATACGAGTAGTGCAGCTGAAACCATGCATGTTTTTCTATTAGTGTCCATTTTTTGGATTCTCTGGTGGAAAATATTTATAAAGGTTTTTTTTTTCGTGCTGAGAGTGGCTGTCTGTTGTGTAAGCATATTATTGGATAATATTTTTTGGTTTTGCTAGCCTAGCCACTAGTACTTGTAAGCATTTCTCTTTCCTGTCTGCTATTGCTATTTTTTCTTCTTCTTGTTCTTCACAATATAATACATATCCATGCAGTTGAGGGGGAAATTGCATAGGTTTGGTTTGTGAAGAAGAAGAAGAAGACTCGAAGAAAATAGGACAAGTGGGAACTCCATATAGGAAGATTATATTGGACTTACCGATGCGTATCGATGGAGTAATGGGGTCTTCGCATCACCAGCAGTCGAGGGAGAATGTGGAGAAACACGCGGCGAACCCAAGGTGCCATCGTATGAGTTTGAGGCGAACGGAAGTGAACGTTGAGGACGACTACCGTTACACATATGCTGAAAAACACATCACATCACACATACACATAGAAAATTTCTTATCTGGCTTCATTACCTCATCGATTTTACAATCTACCCTAGTATATCACTCTAGTTTACGACCTCAGAGCTCCTTCGTATTCAACTCTCTCTCAAAACCATTTTCCTCCCCGCTCCTACTCTACTTATATTTATGCATCTTTCCACATCACCGTGTCTACTCCCAACACATCCACTCACTCTCTCATCCCAGCACTCTTTCTCCAACCCCTTTACTTCAACTCTGTCACACAAGAAAATATCTCTCCTTCTTAATAAGAGAGTGTCGTCATGCAGTTGTGATAGTGATGGAAAAAATGGAATATGAACCAGCAGCATCACTTCACCAACATAAAAGTAATATATTCGTAATTGTTCAACTTCACTTTTTCTCTCTCTCTTCTTATATCCACCACCCATCTTACTTTCACTTTTTACTTTTCTTTCCATTATCCAGTCAAGTTTACGCCACCACTACTGGTGAGTAGCAACATCAGGCATAAAAATATAGTTCAAACTTCACATAATTTACATGGACATTCACAATAATGCCATGGGTTTAACCAAAACTATATAGAAGAATGCATACAGAAAGAATGATACAAAACTAACTTCTCAGCTCCCAGGTCTCACTCAACCTTGTTCTCTCTTTCTTTCTTTTTTCCTTAAAACATATGCTCCACGATAGTTTTTTCCTGTCAGTCTTTCACTCCGCACTTATTGTTATGTATTTTCATGAGTTGAACCCAGACAAAAATGGAGTCTCCCTTTCTGTCTGTTTATGTGTAACCGTATTTATGTCATGGATTATAGGACCACTGGCAGATGTTGGATTTGTGAAGGAAAGGTTTACTCGTTTTCTATTTTAAAAAACATTTGTGAGGTGCAATACGCTCCAAACAACAACAACAACAACAACAGCAGCAGCAGGATACAAGATGGAGAGAGTGAAAGTGAAGTGAAGAAAGAGTTTGCGTTTTGTAGCCACACCAGCAGCCATATTTATCTACTACTTGTGCGAGCAACTCCATAATAGAAAATGTTGCAATAATGGTAATAACAGCAATAATAATAATGATAGAGCTCCATAGATTCTCCTTACTTATTATCATTGGTTCAATTCATTCCATCTAGAAATTTGAGTTTCTTTTCTTTCCAGTTACTTTTATTCCATCTCTTAAGAAACGAATATCTTTCTCAGACCAATAAATTCTACAACAACAGGACTTGAAAAAAACATATAGAAAATAGAAAAGAAAAAAGAAAAAACAGAGAAAGGAAAATCTTCCTATGCCAAACATTTTTTTCTAAAAAAAAGAGAATTATTTCTTTGGGTATTCGATTCGTTGGTCTCTCTCCTTTCCCCTCCTTCATTCATCCTACTGCTCTTTTCCTTTTTATTTCTTTCAAAGAAAAGAATACGATCCAATTATATTACGACCGTATTCCTCACTCGTTTTCCTGTGATACAAGCAGACGTTTTTCTCTCTCTTCTTCGACACACATGCCCGTTATGATGTGATTAACAAATCTGATTCAAGATAATATATTTTCTATCTCTTAAATGTTTATAACAACAATAGAGTACATTTCTTACGAATCTGTATGTATATATTGCTCTTTGATAATAATGGTAATCCTACTAGCCATAATAATAATAATATTCTTTCAACTGCCATTCTATACCATGTCACAATAGCTCCTCGCGCATTGTATACTGGAGAAGAAAGATCCTCTACGAACACTTACTTCCTTTACACAACAATTTTTGCCTGAAGGTAGCACTTAATAGCCATTACTGGCACTCTTTCACCAGCCATCTCTCTCTCTCACTCCACCGTTTACTCTGCCACACTTAAAAATATGTTTTTGAGAGGAAAGATCTCTTCAGCAGCACTCCTTTGTCACCATATTTAAGCAACTACCTTCAGATAAACGTATTTTTGACTCTCTATATGCTATATACTCACTCTACTATAGCCTTAAAGACTAGTTGGTAATAAAGCTGCCATGGTTTGTGGCTTTCAGCATTCTCTTCCTTCTCTGACTGGCCTTATGTTTGCCAGAAATGGAGAGGGAGAAAGAGAGATGTTTCTCTGGGAATGTGCCGTTAGAGGTGACTATGGATACATAATAATCTTTTATTCACTCACTCACTGAGCTGGGGAGTGCTCCTCACACTAAAGATGGAAAAGTAAACACTTTAAAGTAAAACCGTTCTGCTGCATTCCTTTATTCTTTCTCTCTTGTCACATGTGAAAGTGAGCGTGATGGTGATAAATATAATATGACAAGAAAGCAAAATTTCTCAGTCAATATTTCTGACACCTTGGCAAATACAAAATGTTAAAAAGTCGAATCTATATAACCATAAAGAAAACAGAGTAAACAAGATTTTACTTTTCAGAAACGAAATTGTCGCAGTTTTACTCAGCATTCTTTTCTATTTTTTTGATTTTCGTAAGGACGTGGGCCTACTAGATAACTTGCAGAGAAATACTGGAAAATAATATCTAGGTATATAGATTTCAAAGGAAATGAAAGCTAGCGAGAAGAATGAAATCCCATTTTAATCAAAAGATAATAGGCTTCTATGAAAATTTTTCTAATTTTCTACTTGTGCTCTTTTGTCTTTTCCTTCGTCGTGTTAGTTTTTATTCCACCTTCCATTTTCCACATTGATGCAGTTGTTGATAGAGATGATGATGAGGGATAAAGTATCGCAATGTCTATAAAGCCAGAAAAATGAATACTACTACAAACGAAATTCCTTCCAGCAATAGTCAAAAGACGATGACAAAATAACGGAAAAGGCTTATTTGCATTTTTTCTATTCTCAACCATCACCATCAGCAGCAGCAGCAGCACCATCAACATCATCATTTTTTCCAGCTTTTATATCTACCCATATGCTACTCCGCATCCCAGATGCAGCATCATCATGCTTCTTCATTTTCCCTTTGGCATAATCTATAATAGAAGATGACATTTACAGCACAAGGGAAAAGAGACAAGTACATGACGACACTCACAAAGAATTTGGAATTGATGAAAAACAAACATCCTACTTTTTTATTATATTATCCACTTAATGTAAAAGCGCTTTCCATTTATATAGTACAAAGGATATACACACTTTATAGAAATGCTCTACACCATTATACTTGAAGAGAACTCTAGAGTGATATACTTGAGTAGATATGTACAGATAGATTATATTAGCTTCATCGTT
This sequence comes from Willowsia nigromaculata, assembly GCA_034700605.1. Classification (NCBI taxonomy): domain Eukaryota; kingdom Metazoa; phylum Arthropoda; class Collembola; order Entomobryomorpha; family Entomobryidae; genus Willowsia; species Willowsia nigromaculata. The sequence goes on from JAQIXX010000013.1 coordinate 87,503, forward strand.
CCGCTAAAATATATAATGCTACTAATAAGCTTCGTATACAAGTAGTAAGTAGTAACATTTGAATGGTGAGTCGTGCTAGTAGTAAAAACAACTTACCTGATGGAAACTAAGATCATGGCAAAGATTAGATACTTTCCTAGAAGTGGAACCACCAGGCTCGTGGGAGGAATGATTTCAACGACCAAGAGAAAGAACACATGGAGACTAATGAGAATAGAAATTGCCAAAGTCACCTAGACAAACAGAAGGGAAAAAGAGAAAAAACACACAGACAAGTTAGAAAATGCAATTTATATAGTATAGATAGGTGCATGTTATATATGGGAATAGCAGGGTTCTTCTATCGAACGTACAGAATATCACATAAGTGTAAAATCAATATAGGTATCACGTCTCATTCAACCATTCATCCATCCTTTCACGAATCGCACAAGGAAGTGCTTCGTTACGCCATGTACTGAGAATTACGATATACATGCATAATATGCTTGCACACTTTTCACACACTCAATAAATACATATATATTTGACTATTTATATTACCACTGGTAATTTACCAGTCTTTTATAGAACATTTTCTATATTATCTAATCCTACTGTCTATTCCAGCATCACCACTACCACCACCACCACTGCACATATTTAAGATGTTTGTGGTAGTGGTCGTCCATTGTTACGTCCACAGTTTTCATATACATTTTTCTCCTTCTCTTGGCAAATTCGAACAAGAAATATAGAGAACAAACTCTTCAACCATTTCTAGCCCCACTTTCTCCTCTTCTTCCCCTTTTCCAACCGTCTTTCTCTCGTGCTCTCGTTCACACATAACTTTATAAATAAAACGTGTGCAGTTCACAATGATCGTATAAGATGAATATAACAATAAACGTAAACGAAGTTAGCATACAAGTAGATGATCGGATAACGAGCTTATCCTTCCTAACAAGGAAGAAAGAAAGGAAGAAAAAAACACGAAGAAGAAATTCCTGGAGTCGTTACCACATCAACAACAGAAAATAGTGTGTTTTATCAACTATAAGGATGAAGGATGAGCCAATGTTAAGGTGGATAGGTGAAGAGGAAAAAGACGTGTGTGGGAGCTAGATTCTCAGAGATAGATATGTACACAGATAATTTTATTATTATTTTTTCTTCCTTTTCCTTCTCATCTATCTTCACGTTGCTCCTCTTGTGGCTGCACTACACACATTCTACGAGCAAGGAAAAGAGTGGAAGAAGGGAAGGGAAGCAAAGAAGAAGAAATACATAAATTCTTGAGAACAATTGAGCATATACTGTAAAGATTGAAGAAGCTTAAGCCTTCTTTTGGTATGTGCATCTTGAGAGGAAGAAGAGGAGAAAAAATTGCACTGTAAGGAAGTATAGTGTTGTTATACTCTGTATGATTTTGTCAGACACGAAGAAAAAGACTAGTATTCTGAATTTTTTTTCTCAAGTGGGGAAGAAACAAGAAGTAGAGAAAGGCAAGTGGAAGAATCATAAGGAAATCCAGGAAGACGAAGAAGAGAGAACAACACGCGAAAAGCAGAAGAAAAGAAAGACAAGGAGAAAGTGTATGTGTGTGCATGAGTAGAGGGAAGAGTGGGAAGGATCAGCAAAATCAACCCCTTTTCTATTCTTTCCTCGCAGTTCATTTCATAAAAAAGACGGCTTTGGTGTACGATCAAACTATGTAATAAAACTTGTCTAGCTTCTTTGTGTGAAGAAGAAGCAGCAAGGCAGCAGGATAGTTTGTTTTATTATACCTTTCACCAACTCTACCAATATTGCAGAGACTAACGAAGGAGTGAAAAAAAAGTTGGATGATCGCAGTGGTATGTTTCTATCGATGTTTGGAGATATACTGATGATAAAGCTAAGTCAAAATACAGACTTTTACCGTTCTAGCATTTACACGGATGCTCTAGCAGTGTACAGCAGACAGATGGATACCTGTCTTTTCCGGGGATTCCTACTTCATCTGGAAGGAAATAAAAAGTCTCCCGTTTTCTTTCTCTCTTCTTCTTTCCTGCCCTCCCACTAAAGAGAGTGTACATAAATGTACATAAATACACACAGAGGGCTTTTTCTTGCTCAAAGAGTCCTCAACAAAAAATAATAATACCATTATTACAGCACCACCTTCAGTAACAACGACTACTACACAGAGTAACAAAAAAGTCTGTGCCAAGCTAATTTTATATAAATATTGTGCACCCAAGTTATTTTCTTTTTGAAGAAGTACAAGAAAAGAAACTTATAGACAATTGTTGTTGTTCATGGCCTACCCGTGTCGAATTTTCTTTGCCTATTCTTGCCAGAAACGAGCAGACAATCGGGTGTGACGTGTATCAACACTGATTGACAAACGACGTTTATTACAGACAAGAATTGGAGAAAATCAGTGTGTTGGCATTATACAGAAAAAGTTGGACAGATGATAATAAATACACTACGGTTCCCTTCAACTCTCACACACATACACTTAGGATACCCTAAGGTTACAGCATTATCACTACCTCCACCAAACGCATTATCTTACTTCCTTTCGTTTATTGAGAACATTTAGTGTAGTTTCAATTTTGTATTTCAGTTGCCATGGCAGACATGGCAGGAGAGTAAGTAGGTTTAGCATTTTGGACAAGCTGACAAACAAACAACCGTGTAGAGGTTATCCTCATCTCTGTCTTGCTGTTTCTGTAGAGATAGAGGGAAACTTGTCGGTAAATAAATAATAATCGTAATAACGTCATCTCCAACATGAAAGTAAAAAGACAGACAATTTCCTGAAGATTTCTTTCCTTACAGGAGAAAACGGAGATTAAAGGGATCAGAAAAACCTGCACCCTCACTGTCTTCTTTTTCCCTTCGTTCTCTTTTCCCTCTACTGTTGAGGATATTGTTTTTAAAATAACAACTCTACCTATTGTTTATTTACTGTATCCTATGCATTCCGGAAGAGAAAAAATATATTTGTTTGCTACAAGAAAAATAGACCGGAACGTTTCTTCAGTATTTTACTCATAAATACATATGTACTCAAAAGAAACATTGCGCACCTTTCTCAAAACGACAGGAATGCCATGTTCCCATTACTCCTTTTACAGCTATTTGAAGTCGTACACTAGCAGCATTTAATACTACTCATCATCACCATCATGTTCGTCGACATCGTCATGGAATAATGTTTGGTAGCGATAGAGGAGAAATAAAAAACGAAAGAGAGAAAGGAGAAAAAACAGCATTGGTATCGCTGCCTTTCTCTAATGCTCAAATACACTTACTTTACTCGATAAAAAGAAGGAGTGAAAGTACTTGCACTTTTTTGTTTGTAACAAGCATATGTTCTTCTCAAGTAGTTTGATCTTTTACTGGCTACTTGAGCAAAAAAGGAGAACATATAATATAAATGGTGTAGAGGGAGAAGAGATGGTGACTGCTGATGGTGTGTAACGACTACGTTTATTGGGATGTGCTTGTCGGGAATGAAAGACTAGAGCGAGAAAAGTTTTTTCTTCGGTTTTTTACATAAGCTTCCATTCACAACTGTATAGTTACATGTTTCCCTCTGCACAAGAATAAGAAGAAGGAGAGAGCGGAATTTGATCTGAAAACTAGATGAACTGTTCCAGTAGTAGTTGTTATAGTAGTAGTAATGGTTGCTTTTTTAAATGCTTTTTATGTATTGAAGTAGCGAAAAGAAGTTGAAAAGCAGGAAGAGTGAGAAAGAGAAAGAAAATAAAAAAGACGAAATGAAATGGAGAAAATGAACAAATATAGTTACATTTTGGTGTGCATGTAAAGCTCTATGAACCTAGTACATGGCAGTGAGGAGGAGCACGGGAAGGAGAAAAAAGATGGAATTCGGTTTTTGGTTGGGGAAACATGTGCAAAGTTTTCTCCTTGTTTCTTTTCCTTTTTTTACTCTCCACTTTCCCTTTTTATTTTCTTGTTGATTTCCTCTTTCGCGTCTTGTTGTTGTAACTAGCTATTATGGACATACATACATAGACCCAGAATTCTAGTATTTGTGGGGAAATGGATTCTCGAGAGTATGGATTTTTTTGTCTTGCTCATACATACCTTTTCTCCAGAATCAGATGGAAGATAGAAGGTCAAAACGGTAAGAAAAGAGATTCCCATGCAGGGGATGATGAGGTTGACGGTGTAGAAAAGCGTCTTCCTCCGCATCGTTATATTGAAAGTAATGTCCAAATACGGCTCGTCGCAGCAAGTGTAAAACTTTTCATTTCTGGAAAGAGAAAGCAGAAAAAGAAAATTGTATAAAGCAGAGAGAAATTGTCGACCTCCATCTTTATGTGACGGAGAAGAACATTATCGAGCACTGCACAATAATACGCGATGATTGACAAGATGACTTCATGTAATTTAGTCGAAAGTCCCAGCGTACGTGTGCTAACCCATAGAACCACGCACCAGCAAATCATCATCATCAGCATGATCATCCCCATCCACACAAAAAAGGAAGTTTGCATGATGTGATGTGAATGGGGAGTTATATTCATTTTTTATGGAATACTCAAAGGCAAGGAAACTTTTTTTTTGTAGTCAGGTTATGTAATCCATCAAGTAAGGTAGTTAGAACATTACTAAACAAGTCACATTTCCTAATGCTCCTGCTCCTGATGCTGCTGATGATGAATGATACATCTCTTGTGAGATTTGATAAATTTCTGGCTCGTTTTAACATACAGTAAGTAGGCACAACAATGAGTTTAAATTTCGCTTTCCCAAGTTGCAGGCAATCTATGATGAATTATGTATGCATTGGTGTTTGAAGTAAAAAAAAGTATGCATGTATCTGAAATATAAAATAGGAATGTACTGGAAAGAATTGCCTCAGTGGAAAATTTAGGCTTAGAATACATCATCGCCATGATCAAGGACGACAAGAGGCAAACTCTTATTGGCAGAATGCCAAGGAAAGGGAAAAGTTGGGATGGATGGTGAAGCGGTTGGATCGAGTTTGGGGTGTAAGTAGACCTGTTTGTTTGATTTTTTTTCGAAGAAAAGTCTCATTTCTATGTATTTTTTTCTCCTCTTTTTGTGTATAATTCTCAATTTTGTCATTCAACACAGTATGAAGTATATTGGATGTGTTCTTGATTAAGATTCTGAATAGAAATGAAAATGAGCAGGAAGTAGAAAAAGTAAATTATATTAAAGGTATTACACTTTCATCAGAAAGTGAAGATTTTGGGCTATGCTTCGAAGATGGCTTTAAAATGGCCGGATGTATGCTTATAAAGTTGTTTAGTGTTACATCCTCATCATTTTGCCATACCACAGATACATTTCATCACATTTGAATTTGATTAGGTTGTTTGAATTCCCATTTGAATTTGTTTTAGAAAAAAATGGTAAAAATAATCATCATGGCAGAAAATGAAGAGAATTCGCACAGAAAATACGAGACTGAAAAAATCTTCGTTGAAAGCTGAAACCATGCACATATTAGGTGTTAATGCTTGTACGACTCTCAAGTATAGTGATCCATTGTTATTTATACTTTACTAGTGCTTTTAGTTTTTATATGCGCTCATTGTTCAACTCGAAACGGCTCCCATTTCATATAGTTTATTTTTATCTATGCATCGCGAAAACTTGGATTTAGTTTCGAGTTTTTCATTTCATGATGACTGCATCTCTATACCTGTAAATAGAACACTTTTATGTATTCAATTCATTATCTCCAATCCTGAGCCAAATTCTTCAATTTCAAAAATATCCTGCAACCCTTTCATCAAAATTCTTTGAAAGGATTATTATAATAAACTGCTAATTATGACATGTAATCGAGTAATGTATCGTGAATATATGTATATACAATATTAAAAATATACAATTAAAAACGGATTCAAGTATCATTCAAAGCTCTTCACTCATGAAAATTCCTCTGGCTATTGTCATGGATTCCCAATGTTTTCTTTTAATCTTTTGTCTCACAGTCTCATAATTATTGTGTATTCACTAACAAAAACGTGAACTCATTTCATGCGAAATGAAAGTCGATCCGTTTTTTTTTGTTATGAGTTTGATCACTAACTGAAGGTAAAAGTTTTAAATTCGCCTGTAACTGTCGGGAAAATGCGTAATTTTGTTTTTCCGGAATATTTGATAAAAACCGAATTGAAACTATTTTCGCAATCTGCTATGTAGCTGTGGATCATACGGTTAATTATTATTCATGTTTTGATAAAAGTAGAAAGCACAGTCATGGAAGAATCAGCGTCTTTCCTCATCATATCATCGTTTGCATCATTATTATATCATGTTTGCAAAGCATTTCTGTCATGCCATTTTGATCCACTGAATTGAATCTGTGCTTCTGACGTATGACAAAAAGTACAAGGCAGACTACACAAAGTAAACAAGTGCACATATTATCTACATACATGCACGCCATGGTGCTTTCACAATGCATAATGATAATCTCATGGTTTCCTTGTGTTCCCCACCGTTAATATAGAGAACCTAGTGTCATCCGCATATATGCCTTATACGGTTTCGCTCATTAAAGTGATTGATCAAACAAACAACGGTCGTTGGTTTATTAAAATTCACAGTTGGTTTCACTCAAGGGAATCATTAATTTAGATAGACAGTTGGAGAGAGAGAGCAGGAATATTAAAAACTAGCGATTTGATGTGGCGTACCCTCAACTCATGACTTATGACATGACGACCTGTGTCATTAGGCACCCTACGGTTACGTTGCCTCATTTAACCCCAATCAGTTAAAAGCCACAGTAAATTCCATCTGTTCCGCTCCAATTTTTTAGATCCTTTTATGCAGCATCCTCACCGTAACCCGTTGCTTCAGAAGCTCTCAGAAAACACCATCCTGTACTGACAAAGTTACACAATTTTGTTAAAAAATAAACAAATTTTCTTACCGCACGGCTGGCACTTCTAAAATATCCCATTCCACTGAAAAGTAGAACGCTGTCAAGTCAACCCCAACCTCAACAACGTTGGAGCCTTCAACCTCATCAAAGTGGCGGAGATCTACTTTGAATCCGTCATAGGTCCAACTTCCAAATTTGAGGATGCACGTCTGCTCATCGAATGGAAAATACTCGACGTCGATCTCACAGGAAGACTTGTAAATGGCAGGTGGCTTCCACTCAACTAAACCGCTGTGATACAACGTCGCTTTTGTGGCGAGTGTTACTTCAAAGTTCCCATCCGCACTAGTGAGCAACAGCACAAAATCAGAGACAGGCATAACATCCAGCAAAATTTCATTTCATTCATTTTTGTCCAGCCAAAAAAAAATATCCATAAAGTAAGGACGATAATGGCTGTAACGAAATCCTACCAATATCACTTTACCCGGGTATCTGTAGTTGTGTATTTTTGTAGTAGTGGATTGTGTAACATGCATCTATACATTTGTACAAATCAGGGCAGAGCTATCTAACAATCTAGTTATGTAGGCCTCAGCAAAAAAAATTCCTTTACTGTGCAAAAATATCGATCAATTTCTGCTGATAGCAATCGTGGCAAGAAATACCACCGAAATTTGAATTTTCAGCATCTAAGCCTAATTGAATCAGAGAGAATCCATCCATACTCCGTCATCATCATCATCGTCATCATCGCAAACAAACTTGCGCTTACGTAAAGTATTCATAGCGCTACATCCGATATTATTACACTTTGTAAATAGCTTACTACTCGGGTGAGGATGAAGGATGTACCATTTCAGTTGAGTTTATTAAAGGCGCAATTTTTCTCCCTTCCTTTTTTTATGCAATCGGAAGCTATCTTCCTCCCTCCTTCATTTGAAACACTTGCATGCTTACTTTTAGATGAGCTGAACGCAAATATTTGAGTTTTGGTGCAACTACGGGCATTTTTATCTAACTCTACAAGACGAGATATAAATTGCAAATAAAGAAGTTGAAATTCTGTTGGAGAATTTTTTTTTTTTTGAAAAAAAAAGGTTCAAGTTTATTGTAAGTCAAAGAAATTCGCTCGCTGCAGGTGAAATGCGATACGCTTGATAAATAATTTGACATTTTGCTGGAGGTGACATGACATAAATTTCTTTGACAAAAAGTCTTCAAAGTAAAAACATTTTCTTAATGCATGCATCTAACGAAACGGTGGACTTTGGATCGTCAATTGTAACCTATTTCACGTTATGGTGAATTTGCATTTATTTTTCGAGAAAAAAAATTAAATAAATGTTTCCAAGAAAAAACGGACGGGTGGATTTCAACAGATTTGTATAGTGTAGTAGATTTGCAACTGAAGTAGCAGAAGTAGAGCGAAGTGGAAGATGATGATGATGATGATGAGAGTGAATGGAAGAAGCACTTTGCGAGTAAGACTGAGAATTTGTTCTGGTCCCAGAAAGGAAATAGTATTATTGCTATTTCCAGGGATGTTTTTGATTGAATTGAAAGGCGTGACACAGAATTTTCCTCCGCTACTGTCGTGTCTATAAAAACTTATGTATTCGTAAAGTATCGCATGATATATGATATGGCATCAAGTGGCTATGTATGTGTGGCATTTTTTTGTTATGTGATGGTGATATAGAGATGTATCTTCTGGTGAAGAATGTGATTTGGAGCATGAGGGTCAGTTGACTTCAAATGAAGAGGTCAACTCTTTTATGTGAAAGTATGTGTACCATCATGATTACTTGTTATAGAGAACGATGTCAGGTCTCCAGATGTGATCAGAAGGCACATGGAGCATTTTCACGCCTCCGTACTCGTTGGGATCCCATGTGAGCTTGTAGTCGTACCAGAACTGTGGACACAAAGAGAACAGAAAAAATAGAAAGCTTTTTATTCACGTATTTCCAAGAAGCACATTTTATAGTATTCCTATTTACGTATACAGCAGATGTGCACCGTTATGAAACCTGCACAGCTAGAAGCCAATAGGCATGAAATCGATAATATCCATTACAACTAAATAGTAAATAAGACAACAGACACGTCATGCCAAATTAACAGCAAGCAATAAAGCACTTATGAAGAGCGTCGCGTCGTCCTCTACTGCCTTTCAATGTTTGACGGCGGACTTTTTTCCCCGAAGAACTGGGAAATCAAGGCGGAGTGAATATTAGAATTTAAATATTTACCGACTTGCTTGTACGACTACTACTTTTGCTTTTACTACTGGCCCAACAAAAATTAAATTGACACTCAACCGTTCAGCTTAAACTGCATAAAGTCAGTCCTCTTTCCACTTTTATGGTGTATTTTTACTCAAAAGAAAGTTTTGTTCGTGGAGGTAGGGAAAAAGTAAATAAAATAATATGCAGCAGGCCAATATTGCTATGAGGACGATGAGGGAGAAGTCAATACAAACAAGTTTTGCTGGGTTTCGTTCTCCAACTCTTTCTCTTCTTCGAATGCTACTTAATAATAAAAAATGGAGAAAAGCATGCTATTTACCATATGGATTACCATGTAGTTAACCAAGCTATATTACTACCACTACAACTACTTCACAAAACAGTTTGAAAATTTAATTTAAAAATTCTTCAAGTTGCGTACACTCAGCCAGTTTTCTTGGACTCCCTCTCGTTCATGCTGACATGAGTGTGGCCAAACACGAAAGATAAAGTTGTACAAGAGAGAAAGCTAAGAAGGATAGAGGGAGAAAAAAGAAAAGAGGAAAAGTTGGTTCTCAGTTTTTTCTCTCTTCGTCTTCTTATTGTAGAACACATTATATCATAGTAGTAGTAGTAGTAAATTGTATGATGTAGTGGTAGTTGTAGACTATAAAAACATGGCAAACATGACGATGTCGTGACTCACTCAGAAAGTAATTTTTCTTTTTTAAACTATCATGAATAAAAATTCATGACAGTATAAACTTGATAGAGATGAAGGCAGAGAGAGAGAGAGAGACTGAGAGATATTGAAAAAGGGTTAAAGTCACTACAACAGCATTATGCATTTTGTATTACACACACACTCATACTAGTTGTTATACAACAATGTAATATGCAAAAACCTCTCCATTCCTCTCTCCTTTTACTTTCTCCCTATTTGAATCGATATCTCATGTATTTTCCCACAAAGTCATATTTGCCCCAGCCCAAATGAAAACATCTTTTTTCATATGCATATTAAATAGAGAATTCTTCTAGTGGCGTTCCCATACACGGAATAATCAAGATGAACCACTAAAATGTATAAATGTAAGTTTGTATTTTTCCGGGATCATCACATCACGTTTGAGACGGAAGTACATGCAAGGAAAAAAGTCAAAGCAATGCAAAACATGAAAGTTGGAACAGAAGGTGCATATAATATATCTACCTATCTACATTTTTAGAGGAAGGGACCTACTCCGACATTTTTTCATGTTATTACTTTTACTATTTATTATTCATCACATTCTGTTGAATACTGGAAAGTATGTAGATGTTGGGATACATTTGTCTGAGATATTTCCAAGGAATTTTCTTTACTCATTTTTGATGATGCAAAGGCAGCATCTTTTTTTTGCATTGTTGCAAGTTTCAGAAGACGATTCATTTCTGCAACGAAATTGGTTTGCTATTTTCCAAAAATGAAGAAAACATCAATTTTAATAGATGTCTGTGCAGATTATTATCATTATTGTTGTATGAGCTTGATGAGAGAAGAAGATTAGGATGAGTTGATAGAAAGTGGGGTAGTAGAAGAAGCAGTTTGACAAATGAATCTTGCTAGGAAACAAGATACCACGCATCCTTCACTCTTCTCAAAGCCTTCAAAAGCATACATTCCATAATATTTTATTGTGAAAGCATGTGCTCATAATACACAAGGCAGAATGAAGAAATATTGTGTAAAAAATACTATTTCAACTCTTCATAAGCTTGATTAATCTTATCATAGTCATGAATAAGTTTCAGTCGTGTACAGATGTATTTTTCTTGAAAAGAATACTCTTCAATAGATAAGAGCATGATGATATATACAGAAGGGAATGGAAAAAAACTTTCCCAACTATGGAGAACCCACTCTAGAGGAGCAATTTAGTCAGTTCTTTACCTTTCCATGCATTATTTTCGGTTCAACCTTGTTTTCAAACTTTCGTCCATTCAAGTGTAGTTTTCTGCGAAGTAAAAGAAATTCTATATCTTGTTCATCGCCATTATTCCTATCTTGATGAAATATCTTAGAAAACATTACTCCATTTTTTTCAGCTTCTCTTTTACATATTCAGCACTTTTCATGCATTTAGTATAACAAGCGTTGACAAATGTAGAGACTTTAAATCTGTCTGTCTCCATATCGGCAACGGCAAGACACAAATAAAACTAGTTCTATTTAGTTTCCACTATATGAGTCATAGTTCGGGTTAAATTGGCATACTTTTGGAGGCCACATAGATAGACTGTTGCCAAGTTACAATTCAATTTCTACACTCGCAGTGTAGGAGTATGATGCATGAGTAAACATTCTTCCTTTGAATTTTCCTCCTCCATTCCCTGGTGTCTAATAAGAGAGCTTTTTAGTTTTAATAGCCCCAAGTTTCATATTGAAAAATATGACATGTGACTGACACTCATACTTATATTGCCGTTTCGCAACTTTTCTACTTCACAATTTATTTTATGGTAGCATTCCAATATTTTTATATGAAAGAGCTTTGATTTATATTCTACATTCATGTGGATATGAAAGCACCTTATAAACATTTCATCTTGAATAAAAAAAATTTCTCCATGTTTGAAAACATTCTGCTTATTTAACATGATTCAGTTATGCTATTTATACAATTCAGAATCGATAATTTATTCCTTATGGAGTTTTATGCTGCTTCAAATGAATGCACTGTAAAAACATAGCACTACCTTGATTTAGTGCTATCCAGTTGAGGTATATAGAATATATTTTTTTTGTCTGATCGACTTTTAATTTCCTGTAACGAACGTACAATTCAGGAGCATTCACAGAAGTTTTAATTAGAGACATGGAGATAATATTATGACATCATTGACATCTTTACGTTTCAATAGAATATTCAAAGGGTTTTAAATCCCTTACCAAGAAGCGTAATCTTGTCGGAATAGAGTGAAGAATTATTATGAATGATTGGCATGTTCGTATCACAAGATGGAAAGGTATAGAGTCTATAAATCCCAGAGCTCAGTTTCCCCTCTGCATTTAAATCTTTTTGTCAAGTTCTATGAATTCAGATTTCAAAGACTGATCACTTCAAGCAACAGTAATGTAGTACGTGTGCATCAGTACATATTCTGCCGTAAATCAAAGGCAAGGAATATTTCTTCTTGTTTGTTATTAGGTAGTTGAATAGTACACCAATTTTACGCGTTAATAACCAGACTCTTCTCATGGTTCAGTTGAACTGATAATAACTAAACGAAATACAGAGTCGCTCTTCACAAACAACAGCTTGCCTTAAAGTTCCAAAAACTGCTTTCTCTACAACAACTTCAACTTTCTCTGTTTGCTCATTACACACGGATCTATGCTCCAGCATTTGATAAGGAAAGTAGAACTTGAGAGAGAGAGAGAGGAATATTTTAAGAGAATCAGTGAGCGCGAGAGCAAAATATTTATAAACGAGCGAGTTTCGTCTCAATTATTCTCGTTAAGAATTATCATCATTGTGATACGACGGAAAGAAGCCAAAATTTTCCTATGTCTTCTTTGTATTCCATTTCCCTTTGAACGCATATTAATTTATCCTCTCTCTGGAATCGACGAGCAGTTGGTATATGGCACACGCAATAATAATGGGAACAATAATGCCAGCTGTTCCTTAGATAAACAACATTTATTGCTTTGTCAGAGAGTGTGTAGCATAAATGCATAATATGAAACATAATAATCATGCAATAATATATTGAACTCTTATATAATCAATCGTAATTATAGAGAGAGAGAGAGAGAAAGCCTACGTACTTTCCTTTCGTGGACGGATTTCAACTTTAATGAATTTTCTCCCTCTTGTATGCTGGCCTCCAGCTTTCTGTCTCTCTCTTCCTCTCAGTCATTTCCGTTGCCTCAAAAACACACAAGTTTTGAGATACACTTCTTCTCGGATGATAACAATAATAATTATGCGAAGTATATTAATTTTCAGAATTCACGCAACTCATTTCAATTTTAATAAAGCAGCGTGGCCAAAAGGGTTCGAGAATCACCACAAAACTCTTTTGCTCGGACGAAGTTTTCAGAAAGGGAGAGAGAGAGAGAAACGAGAGGAATCACTTTACAAGCAAACTCGAGCAAGATCCACATCAAAGACAATGAGCGACAGTTTGAATCGGCAGTGAAGAGAAAATTCATGTCAACTCAGCAGCTGAATCAGTCACTTTTCTCAAAAACCTTCTTCTGCTTAAAAGCCTACACACATAAATGATTCTACACAGAAGTAAAATAATGGATTCTTAAACTCTTATTCCCTCGTTTCCCTTTCACCAGAGTAACGGAGCACGGAATAAGGGTGCGACCTTTAAAGTATTCTACTTCCAATGCACACTACTGCCAAAAATCCTTTGTTCAAGCAGCAGTGTTGGTGGTATCATCATAGATGCAAGATAAACATTACCTCAAAGTTGTATTAATTTGCATGATTACACATTTAAAATTTGCATGGGAGTGTAGCGGGGACTAAGGTTAGTGGAGGACTTGACACTATTTTGAAACCTTAATATTTAAGCGTCAGAATCAGAATACGAAGGTTAATGCGACGATTTTAAAAGGTAAAATCTTCTTGCTATTCGGAAGGTTCATATATCAGATTTTTGTTCTGAAACTAAAAACCTGACTGCGCCATCCTACCACCGTGTAGATAGGTACGCATTAGTAGGAAACCAGTTTCATTCATTTTTTCCAAGGATTTTCTTTTACTTCCTTCTGAATTGTGAATGCGCGTCTGCATTTGACATAGAGTGCTTACTCGGAGTAGTAGAATGAGTGTACTACTGTTCCTCTACCTCCACCACTACGGATGCTACTTGAATGAGGAAGTCGTTTATATAGACTATCATATGAATTAATCAAGAATACTTTAGCATAATCTGGCAAATGCCACTACTCCACAGACAAGAAAACTCTACCGACTTGCATAACAACTGGCAATCCTGAATCAGAAGGCTTGACACTTAAGAAGTTACAATAGAGGAATTCAAACTAAAGTGGAACAATTTAAAATTCAAGAAAGTAGTGTAAGGATAGTGGAGACGCACATAAACACACGTTTGCACACACACACACATACAACCATTTCCAAAATAAATGGCCAGAACGAGAAAGAAGGGAAGAAGAAGAAGAGAGAAGGAAATTGGGACAGGGGAAATACGAAGGACACAAAAGAAGCAAACAGAAAGAGAACGGGAGACAAAGAAAAGTTGGTATTTTTTTCTCGCGTAGTAGTTGCCTATATAGTGATGGAAGAAATAACACGTTTTAAAAGTAGAAAAACCCGTTGTTGTAAAACAGGCAGAAGAAGACAGGCAACGTAATAGTATCTCTAGACTAGACGTTACACATCATCAGCATTTTTCTCGAGGCTGCCAGTAGACAGCCAGAGAAGAAAGGTAAAAAAAAACAAGTAGTTGTACTAGTTTTATTTTACAACGTGGGATGCTTGTTTTCTTCAGTAGGAATGTATGATGATGGGGGAAACCAACCAAAAACTCATTCCAGTGCATTCTTTCTTTCCACTTCTTTTTTTCTCTTCTTGTTTCTCCTTCAGCATTATTATTATTTGTGTTAGTTTTGCCTTTCTTTCGGTGGTAATGGTAGAGAAGTAGCAGTAGCATCAGTCAAGTAAAACAATCTCAAGTATTTTTCCCTTTAAAATGACAGAAAAGAAAAGTGAGTTCGACTCCAGTTGACTTGGGCGATTTATTGCACGCTGCAAAGAAGAAGAAATGTACTTTTCCAAACGAGTATAAATAGTGGAAAGAATTGGTGTCCTGTTACTTCCTCTCCGACACATGCATTCAACATTATAAACACATTCGTGATGGTGGTCTGAGCTGAGCACTTCTAGTATCATGGTAGTCGTAATGTTTGGCATTTGGCATGGTTGAGTTGGCAACACACCACACACACACACGTACATATATAAACGCAGTCTCACACGTCCATCGCTATCATGCATAAAGAAGATGCATGGTAAATAAGGAGGAGGAAAACGCACTTTACATATCAAACTTGAAGAGAGGAATGAATCCATGCAAAAAGTCCATACCTAAAGCAAATATGAGGAGAGGGAAAGCAAGCTAAGTCTCAGCCCGAATGAGGAAAGTAGAGCGGGAATAAGTTGAAGAAGAGAAAGAAAAAATCCAGAAAGCAGTGGTGGCGGCCCAAGTGACTGACTGTTTTGTGTGAGCAGAGAAGAAGCCATGAGTAATGCTTGTTGGGTGTGTAAAAGTAGACTAGACAAGCTAAAAAAAATATGTAGATGGCAAGTCAAACATTTTCTTGTGTGGTGTAGTCTTTCAGTACGTATGTAAACATCATATTATGGTCGACGTTAACAGCATCACATTCACAGCAGAAGCGAAACAAGCTTTTATATTAAAATATGTATCTAGTGTCGTTTTGGTTTGTTTGGTGGGAAGAAGAGAAAAAAGAGAAAGAAGAGTGGCGAGACGAATGAGAAGAAGACGAAACGAGCATTTCACATCAGCTTTCAATTCCATCATCCATTATATTATTAGGTATGTAATGTAAATGTTTAAGCGTTTTCAGCAGAGATGGTTGGTAGTGGTGATGGTGACGGCGGGATTGGTGGAAAGACTTATGTAAGAATAGCTGGTTTTACTTGCGAGACAGCAGACACGGCTGCCGCTGTTACAATCCATTACTTCTTTATACAGCCGGCAAAAAATTGATATGATAAAATGTTTTATCATCATTTTCTTGTAATAAAGGCCTGAATCGAGGTCCCTTTTCAGCGATGCACGTCTCACTCGCTCCAGCACTACTGCTCCGTCTTGCTTTCTCTCTCGGTTTTGCTGGATGCATAGATATATCCTGCGATACAAACAACAATGTGGTTTCCTCCCTCTATAGATATATATATGATGTAATTTATATGCATGTATAGTACATGTATCATCAGACAGACGCTTGATTCATACTGATGATATATAATACGGTATGATGTACAGAGAGAGGGAGAGAAAGAAGTAGTGGTGGTGGTAGTGGTAGTTAAACGGATAATACGAAAATTCTGACCGCAGGAGCGCAACCAAAGTTAAGCCTTTGTGTAAATTGAGGGAGTAAGTAAGAAAAACGAATGAAGACGCAGTTTGCTTGATGCCCTCATAATAGATACAAACATGTTAAACCCACTACCACCACAAAACTAGCATGTTGTTGATGATCATGATCATGGCGATGATGACGACGTATAAAAGAGCGAAAAACTGCTAACATTACATACAAATATGCTCATTCCATCTATACATTGTTATGGCACATATCGGTTGCTCGTGCTCTTATATCTTATCTGGAGGGAAATGCCTGGGAAAAACGCACAGTTTCACAAGTAAATATACATATTTAACGAAAAACATAAAGGCATGCTGTTATGCGATGTGCATAAACCATTCTAGATCCAGTCGTTTTGTGGGAGTGAAGAATAGTCGTAACCAGTCGTGGTAGTAAGAGGAAACATAGATTTTATTGCATAGGTGACCACCATATTTCATATACATTCTGCCATTTTTCGACCCTTATTATTATTACGACTAGCACCACCACCACCGCTACATACCACTACGGCCGCCACCACCACTATTAAAGTCTGTGTACGTTCCTACTCCTATAAAACTCCATGCTGCTATAATACTCGGTGTCCATTAACGATGATTTATGCCGTTCATTCTTGTGAAACAGCTACACAAGAAGAACAACGAATGCGAATAACTGGAAAAGGAAGGAGTAGCTGTAACTTTCCCGCTCTCTCTCTCCCTCTCTATCTGTCTTTGTAGTAGTCAACATTAAATTATTTGCTGCAATGTTATTAGTAAGCATTATTTTCTCTGCGAAACGCTCAGCTCACATATCCAGCGGTAATGATGCCACATAGACAGACGAAAAGAGATATAAAATCAAGTCGAATTATTTACATGTTCTTCTAGCACAGACACAGATATACAGATTCCCACATTATGTTTGAGTTATACTTGCAAATGGGGTTATCGTTTAAAATGAATGCCATCTGAATAGCCTCTTTCTCTTCTTGTTTTTGAGTGAAGGAAGAAGGAGAAGAGAGAGAGAAAAAAACAGCAGTTTCGGCAGCGCTTTTATCCATCCCCATCACATAAACAGCAAGCAAGACAAAACAAAATCTTCCTTTAAACTGTTAAAATTATCGTAATGTTGTGTAGATAAAAGAAACATAAAAGGGGGCAAGGTAAAACTCCTAATTTGAGAGAAAGATAGAGGTTTGCATAAGCATAAAGGGTTAAATGATGCAATGGTGGTGATAATAACAATAATAGAAGTAGTACTACAAAAAAGTATATAAGCCACCAATTTCCCTTTCTTTTGTCGCATTTATACAAAACGGTTAGGGAGATAGAGAGGGGCAGCTTTATGATGATGATGACGATGAAAATTTACTATTGA
Organism: Willowsia nigromaculata; assembly: GCA_034700605.1. NCBI lineage: Eukaryota > Metazoa > Arthropoda > Collembola > Entomobryomorpha > Entomobryidae > Willowsia > Willowsia nigromaculata. Next base: position 105,105 of record JAQIXX010000013.1, read on the forward strand.
TGAAAGGAAAGAGCATATTGTGGGAAGGAGAGTAGTGTAGACATACAAACTAACCACTGCTATACTTTTTCTTTGTTACATTGTTCCCCATCAAAATTTCAAGGTGTTTTTAAAGCATCACTCGTTTCGTCAGTCAAGCTGGAAGAAGAGAGGAAAAATGGCGAAAAGCTGAGCAGCAAAAAAATTACAATGCATATAAAACAGCTTGACTTTCTCTTCGTCTCTCTCTCTCTGCTCTAACTTATCGTATGTACAGTTTCTGTATGTATGTGTGCATCACATATATTTTGTGCATGGTATCAAGCAACTTGAGCACGAGTCGGTTTTATTGGAGTGGTAGAAAAACTAGTGAGATGTGAGCCATTTTGGTATGTGACTGAAAGACAGACAAAAGGGGAGGGAGAGATATAGAAAGAGAAAGAGAAAAAAATAACCAGGTTGGAATAGGATTTGTATTTAGACAATAGTAATAGAAAACGGTAAAGAGAGAAATGCCTGGTTTGGACTTCGTTGTCGTAGCCGTCGTCGTCGACACTGAGCATCAAAGCAAAATCGTATAAAAAGCTTGAGTGTGCATCAATGAATGAAGCAAGTGGAAAGCTGTAGTAGTAGTAGTCGTCGCCGTTGTCCTAGGATATTTTTCTTCTATTTCTTCGCCAATGCTTGCAGCAGTAGGAATGGAGAATGCAATGATATTGGTGCTGGGGATGTATAGAAAAGAATGGATATTGTAAAAAGCAGCAAGCAAAGCGGGAAAAGGGTGAAAGCATGGAATAATAGTAATTTTATTCATTCGTGTAGTAGTAGTAGTAATAGTTGTAGTAGTAGTGGTGGTCGTGAGACTAGGCTAGGAGAATAGAAAAAAAGAGTAAACCATAAGATAATGCAATATCTACAAAGCGTAAAAGTGATTTTCCCTTTTTGTAGCCATTTAAATTGCTATACTGCCAAGTCAAAGTCCTTCTCTCATTTTCCCATTTCTGCTTGCAAAAAAGACGACAAAAGCGAACGATCATGAGAATGACGATGATGATGGTGACGACGACGAATCTGCCTTTTACTAGGTTGTACTTGTACCACTTGTACTATGAAACTGGTACTATTGACAATGATGATGATCATCATCATCATATTGACTGTGCTGCTGTGTGTGCTGATTTCCGTGTTGGCTTTACCATGTCTTTAAACGTATACTTGTAACTTCTGCTGTTCTACTCTGTTCCTATTTTCAAGCATTTTCCTCTACTTTGCAATCTTTCCTTCCGTGAAACTGTCAGTTAGTCTATCCTTGTGAATCAGACAGAGTTTCTCCTTCCAAATTGAACGAGTAAAAAAGCACAAGTTTTGGATTACATATTATACCCTATTGTCACGGTGTGACTCACTGTATACATTGCAAACATAATTTGTTTCTACACACGAAAAAAACAGGATAGTATTTTGCAACGGCTTATTCTGTTGTACTATATATATATATATGAGGGAAACAAAGAGAAGAAAGGAAGACTTTTCTTTCAGTTTGTTTTAGGGAGCAAAAAGGATTTTTTGTTTCATTGTACACTTTAATGTATTCGTGCATGTATCAGGCCATGGTTGAGGAACCAAAAGTAACGTGTTTAAAAGGAAAATAGTGAAAGCGAGAGAGATAGACTGGTGGATTGACTAGGTGGATGGAATAGTAAACATTGTCATTTTGCTTCTGCTGCTACAATCCTCACCAAAGGTAATTTTCTAAAGTTACGTGAAATGGAAAGCACCAAACTGTTTTTTGGTGGCAGTGATGGTTGTAGATGTGCTATGTTGCACACATGCAGACATTGATTTGGACACATGTTCTGCTCCCGCTGCTGATACTGACGATGGTCACATTTTATTAGTGTTTCATAAAATACAATTATACAAGAACAGAGATTATAAATGTATATCAGCAGAGAAGAGTAAATTCTGCAATTACGGGGACAAACATGGTGTAGGCGCGTGAGAGGAAAGGAGAGAAGAGACATGATGCTCTGCTGCTGCTGCTGCTGCCACATCATCTTAATTTGTGAGGCTAACATGCTAAATGCAATTTAGTAAGCCCATTACTCTATTTTCCATTTTATTATATCTTCTCCATTTACAGAAAACACTAATGGGAGTAATGCACTGTTGGTGGTTGTTCCACAGTAGATCCCACTATAATATGTGTTTCATGTGACATTGGATTGGAAGTAGTAGTCGGTAGTTGGTAATAGCATTGCATGCTGATATTATGTACCTACATCCATTTATCTACTTCTACCAAGCCAGCAGGGCCATCACACTGTTACTAATTTTTTGCTGGCACTAAAAATTATTATTACCGGCTATCAACCAAGCCTGGACACTTTTTATGTATGGCTTATCTATGGCAAATTTTTATTGGAATTACAGACACACATACGCTCTCAGTGTTGGAGACAATGTAGCAGAGAATCTCTGGTTATTAGAAGAAAAAAAGCCATTTTGTCAATATACTTGAAGGACAAAAAGTGATTAGGGGAATAGAGCCTCTGGAAATAGGAGTTGTGCTGCTGCACACTGACAAGGGTTGCTCGGGCAAATTGCTTAATTTCCATTCCATCAGTTTTACAGCTGCTATAGACAATGTACACAGTGTTCATGGATGTATGTACATGTACAGCAATCTGATATGAAGCTTACCATTTCTCAAACTCTCTTTCACGACCACTTGTCTCTAAAAGCAGCATAGAAAAACTAACCACAAAATATAATGTATTATAATGCAAAACTGCATCATGATCATGATTCGAATATGGGAGCATGGCAGAGTGGTCCTCCCGGTGGTGGTGATGGGGAATGGTACTGGCGTCGATATTTATCATCATGAGGTGAATACAACTTAAAATGGATTTTATTATAGATTTTTTTAGAGCTTCGGCTTTTACAGCGAATCTGCAACCTTTTCATGCGCTGACAGATATCTACCCCTGTACTATTTATACTGATCTACTGGATGTTTCTCATAGCTAGATTTCCTTTTCCCTTCTTCCATCACAGGAGATTTTACAAAAATAAATTGCAGAAGAGATGGATGAAGGGAAGGAGAGAGAGAGAGAGAGAAAGTAGTGTTAGATCTGAATAACTTTAGCATAACACAGAATCCTCCTCCTCCTGCATGTTGTTTTTTGTATTTAATGAATTCTTAACATGTATTCTTGCTCCGCGTGGGATGGAGTTTGGCAGTGGAGTATTCAGAGGAAGAACCAACTTTTATTTCCTGTAGTGTTCCACGCTATTACCCACCACCACCCATTTTCTCCTTTTCTCTTTCTCTCTGCCTTGCTCCCCAACTCCATGTGCTCTCCTTTTTCTCTTTCTTTAGGATACTCTTCATTTTCCCATGTTTAAGTGTACCATTGCCAGCATTACTGCCACGAAGTATTTTCCAACAGAAACTACAACTACCGCCGCCACCATTATGTTCCCTAGCACTTTTACTTTTTTTGTGGGTCTAGTTTACTTCCATTATTGTTAATAGGTTATTCGAGTAGAAACATGAAATGCATAAGAAGGGGAATAGAGGGAGAAGAAACAAGCTCAAAGCGACGGCTCAACTATCTTTACCAGAAAAGAAAGAGAGAAAAACGGTTAAAAGGAGGATATCGCAACGGCAAAGACAAGTTTTTTTTCTCTCTCTCTATGAGCTGAAGAGAAAGAGATGTGTGTATGTAATTTCATATTAATGGGAAAGTCCATGGTAAAGGGTCGCTCTAATTAGTAAAATGGATGTAGCGAAAATGCTCATTTACCTTCTCTCCATCTCTTTTCAGCATATTGTCATTGTTTGTTCACATGCATGAAAGAAAGTCTGAGTGAGTACTGCTGCTGCTACTCTACTTACCACGTTCATGTTGTTGATGAGGATGATGAAGACGAGGATTGTGGAAGATTTTTTGGTACTTAGATAATATGCACTTTATATACTGGCAAATTTTCACGGAGAAGGAAGATGAAGGAGAGAAAATATTATACACTTGAAAATTATGGATAATCACAACATTACTCTCTCTCTCTCTCTCCTCTCCTTTTTCGCTCAGAACATTATAATTTGGCTTGTCTCGAGTAATCTGGATTGGTGTAGGAGCGGTGAGAGGTGATGGCTAAAAGTGTAATGTTTGTTATTGTTGTTGATGTTGTTTCTCTGCGGAGGAAATTTTCAGAGAGAAGGAGGAAAACTGCCAGTAAACGAGATAAAAGTTTTATAGGCTTATCTTTCCTTTTTGCAATGCATAATTACTGAAAAGGATTTGCAAAGTACTGGAATTTTCCTAATTATTCAATACAAGTTTTACAAGGACATGCAACAAAATCCAACTTGCATTTAGCAGTGTGGTGAAATATTAACGAAGGAGACTGCGTTCAGGATCTGAGTTGAGCAAAATAATAAAAGAGAACGAGATGAAAGAGAGGACAGTAAGAAAATTGAAAATTGCACAAACTGTGGTAATAAATGGTTATTAGTATGGCAACGAGCGATGATAATTACTTATCCGCTTTATCCAGCCGATCCATTAACAAGCTTCAGAGAGTACAACACGACAGAAAGTAATTGTTATCTCTATTTCTAGCTAGTAATAGCTGGCTAATATACTGTATACTACAAAGTCTACGCTCAAATATATTACGGATATATGAATTTTTAAGGAAAGGAGATAAATATAGAGTAATCGTTTTTACCTGTTCCACCCAAAGATTTGTCGTCATGATCTGATTCTTGAGATTCTGAAAAAGAGAGGAGAAAAAAAGAGCATTATTATAATAGCTTATTATCAAACCCATTATACATTAAATGCACAGACTTCTCACAAAGTCGCATAAAATGAGCTAAACTCTCAGTGCATGGCATATTTTTTATCGATGGGCTGTAAAATCAGTAAAAAATCGTTTTATGCTAAAATATGCGCAATTTCCTACGGCTTTCTTTGGGTTTGGAAACAAAGAGAAGAAAAGTTATTGATAGATGAGAAGTAGGAGAAGAAGAAGGAAAAAGTGGATTAAAATAGTTTTTTGTTTGTGAGGAAAAAATAAGGAAAGGAGAGAGAAAAAGAGAAGGGAAAGTTGTTGAAAAAACTGGAATTGTGACAATGCCGTCCCCTTTTCTTCTTCCTCTTATTCTACTGTCTCCTTTCTTATTGCTGCCATGCAACTACTATCCAGTACTCCCGCTACTGATGCCGCTACCTCTCCTACAAAATGCTTTGACTTTTCCACTTATTTTTTTATCTGTCGCAGTATAATAATATGCTCTACTTCTTGTTGTTAGTGTTTGCATGCATATATTTATGTGGCTTTCTTTCTGTCAGTCAGATTCTACCAACTTCATATATGCCTTGTTGGTGCATAAGTGTATGTAGGATTTACGTATTTTGGTGGAATAATAAAAGAAACACACTCAATCCAGACACTCGGGCAGGCAAGGCTGTCAGGCATATTTTTTTTCGAGATAGACATTCTCTACATCAAAACGTACACTATGAATATATGTAGCAGTGACTGTTTGTATACATAGAGATGATAGCATTGGCAGAATTGGCAACTACAAGTAAGAAGATTCGATCTCAGTAGAAAGAGTTTCACTGGAAAGAGGAGAGAGAAAAGATGATCAAGGAAAACGGAAGCTGACTGGCAGTCTCAGTTCTCAAGATCATGACGATATACACATGCACATTGACTTTTTGTACTTGTATGCACATAGGTAGGTATATAGGCAGATATAGCTGTTGATAGATACACACACAAACACACATTTTGGGTTCTCTATTTCTACCAACACCACACTGGTATCACCCCTACAACCACCATCACCACCACTAACACTCTACTCTATATACGGCATGACAAAGAGAAAGTGAGAGGGAGAAAGTGGCATAGTATGCGACGAGAAGCGTGTTTTTGTGCTATGGAGCCAATATCATGATCATCATCGTCATCACAAGCCCATAGAGAAACCCGAAGGAGCACAAGCATGGTACTTTTCATCCATTTCTCTTTTTTTATAAGTACCAAGACATGTATGTTTTCACATTAAATACCTATATTGCTCCCCATTGTGCACCTACCCTACACTCAACTGCTTAGATGCATGCATCTTTTTTTTTATCTATAATAACATATTATATGATACATTCATACTACTACTCCTACACACTCACCACCACCAAGCAAAGTTTTTTTGTGCATATTCACACAGAGACCAGTGTACAATAAAAAAACTCAAGTCAGAGTATTCGTGAATGTCGCGTGTAGTATTATCAGAGTAGAAGAGACAGAGAGAGAAAGAGCAGAATGCCACCAAGGAACAGGCTCGGAGTCAGAGAGGAAGATGCGAAAACTTGAACAGCAGCAGCAGAAGCATCCATACACACCAAAAAGCAATGCAACAAAGTAAAGAAGAATATTAGGTGAAACGATCTTGGCACCATCCCACGTTTTTGTCGTCGGTAATAGCACACCAGTGCTTGTAGGAGTAGAAGTACTACTGGTACTAGTGGTGGTGGTGGCAATGAACAAACAAAATATGTAGTTGTGTGTGTTCCACTGAAAAAGTATAATATCATTTACTAGAGATACACGGCATGATTTCCAAGAAGTAGAGAGCAAAAGAAGAAGAAGAAGATGATGATGAAGAAGAAGAGAGAAAAATGTCTGTGTTCTGCTTGTCATAACACACAAAACTAGCTGGATCTTCTATTTCTAATATTATCACCGTGAGTTTGGTAATGTATATTGCGTATAAAAATGTGCATGTGCTTACACAAACTATACACAGCTTATGATGACTACACGCCTTTAGTACAATCGCCTGTTTACAGATGTGCCACTGCTATTACTACTCAAAAAAATTGAGACAGTATATATGTTTTCGTTCATACTCACATCCCATACTAGCAGAGAAAGAAACGAATCTCTAGATTCAATTTTTTCTTCTTTTCTCCTTGTTGTAGGAGAAGAAAAGTTAGAAGTGGAGTACCGTTTTTTATGCATCCTACTTTGCTTGTACACACATTTTTCCCTTTGTGAACAAGAAGAAAACCAAGGATAGTTCTCTCACTAGATATTATATAATATATGTAGAGGGAGAGAAATGGAGAAAATGTTGTTCACTTTCGCTTTTTTACTCGCTTACTTTCTCTCTCTCTCTCTCTCTCGTTCCCTGTCTCTTTTTACAAACTCTTTCACAAAAGAAGACTATCACTATCACCATGCAAAGAGCCAGCGCAATTTTTTGTCTACGACACACACTCACAAGATGTGCACATATGATGATGATAATATATACTTATAGAAAAAAAGGTTAAACTTTTCCTCCTGTTATTCTCCTTTCTTTCAAGAAAAAAAAAGTTAAGTCAGAAGATTTCTCTCTTTCTCTTCTTAGCTTCTCCTCCCTTTTTCTGATAGTTCTTAAATTACGATTTCTCCTTCTAACGGCACTACCACCACGACCGCTTGTTTTTTCTTACCACACACACATACACACACATAAAAACACGGTTATTATCCTTAATACATTTTTGCTTCTTTCATAAGAAAAAATGGAAATGCTGATTCCCCGACGTTATTGCTTACTCTTTTTTCGTTGCTTCTTTTTCCCAAGGAAAAGACTCACACACATTCGAAAATCATAATAATAATGTATCATATGTCTAAAAACTATTCCATACTTTTTCCCCTTCTTCACGTAAGTGAGCAACTAAACCGTTTTTCTGCTTTCTTCATTTTTTGCTCTCTATCTCTTTCTCTCTTATATTTTGACTGTTTTGGATGAGGAGGAGAAGAAAGAGAGGGCTCGACCAATGTTGATGATGATGAATATCATCCTATCCTTCTATCTCTTTAAGTAGGGTTTCGTTTCTTTATACAGACAGTTCATAGTAAGCTTGTAAAAGGAATAAGAAAAAATTGCTTGAAAAGAGGTTGTAGAATGCGGGCATTAATATTTGTGTTTATTTCGTTTTCCTCTTTCTCCTTTTCGTTTTCAACGTAAAAGGCAAAAAAATCTGTCCGTTCATTCATATTATGTATGTCAGTTTGAGATTTTCACCAGAGAAAAAAATGTTTCCCATTCACGCATGAATTTTTGTGAGTACAAAAAATGGTAGCAGAACTTTTTGCTCTTGTTATAAAAAATTGCATGCATATATGTATTCTGTGTCTTACTACTCTCATATTGCATATTTTTGTGTGTTGTACACTACATTTTTTCTTTTAGTAGGCTACCAGTATTAAAGAAAATAGTGATACTAGACACAAGCAAGATTGTTTGGTTCAGAGTGGTGTACAGAGAGCATCGCTTACTCCACCATGAGAAAATCCTCACACAAGCTTTTCCTCAATGACCATTATGTACTCTGCTGTTGTTGGTGGTATGGTGACGATACGCAAAGCGCAGAGCCCCACATGGAACGGACGCATGCAGAGCTTAGAGATTGCATACTTTCCTCTTTTTATTTCCGCCTTTTTCACTCGTTTTATTCTAGTCGTCTCTTCACTCGCGACTACAGTGCTCACATCATACTCACCACCTTGTATTTTGCAGCTTAATTTTTTCATCTGGAGAATAGAGAAACCTACATGGATACATGTATGCACAATGTTCTATTCAGTGTACAATCTTGGCCGCATGCTGTTGTTTCAGAACAACGAGGACTATTTTAATAACGACATAGTGAGTAGCAGAAGCATCGGTAAAGATTGTTTTGTTTTTGGGGGGGGGGGGAGAAATCGTTAAAGTAGAAAATAGACAGTTGGAAGTATCTGTATACACCGTACATTTTTCATGCTGCTGTGAGCAATAGAACGAGCTAGTGACTGAGTGAAACGATTAATCTAAAAGCAAACTCTCAGTAAAGCTACTGCATAACCATAGGTTAATCCCTGCTTTACCTCGGTTGATGATGATGATGATGATGCATTTTGTAAACTTCACAGTAAATGGTTTTCTGCTTCTGCATAAAAAAGGATGAGATGAGTGGGATGAGGATTATTCCCGATTGAATTTTGAATCATTATCATGCAGATGATATTTGCCCTGTTTGTAGAAGAGTATCAAAAATATGTGCGTGTGAATGCCGTGTAGAAAAAATAGAAGGATTTTTGACCCCATATCGTACAGTTCCTAACCTGGCAAGAAATTGAGATGTAAATTTGTTAGAACCAGCCAACTAGCATGTGCTCAGGCTACAATGTCATGCATAAAAGTTTTTTGCCAGCCCACACGCAATATACAAATTCCCTGGCATTTATCATCTTTTAATTTTAACACACCACCAACGCAGCATCATCAGACAGATCAGAGTAATAAATGAAAGGCAGAGGAGGATCACTCTTCCATCTTCTTCTACCTTCATTGAATTTATCTCTGGGAAAGTAACAAATGATTATGTTTCCTCCCTCCTGCTTCTTATTCTCCTTTTCACGCTTCTTCTCCAGCGATGAAGAGAAATAAAATATATCCCTCCATACTGCTCAGGGTACATTCTTCATGACAAGATTACCATGACTTCATCAATATCACCCCAGGGGATTCTCATTTCCCACATCCACATCGAAAATTCCGGATTCTTTGCTCTCACTCAAGTACGGCTCACCCTTAAACCTCCTCCGTTAGCGTAAAAATGCTTCGCTTGTAAATAAATATGTATCTCGATTTTACGAAACCTCTGAACAGGCACACCTTTGCACCATCAAACACTTGTGTATATTCACACATTCTATAGAAAGTTCTCAGAGACCAGAGAGAGAGAGAGAAGCCTGTTTTCTCCAAGATTTTCTCGCACTCCGTGTGTCTCTGTGTGTGTGCAGTCTAAATGGAGGATATTTTTCAAAAAAATAGCTGTGTGCTGCAAAGTATAAATATGCTGGTGGAATAAATAATGACACCTAAGCTCTTTTACCAAATCTAATTTGACATTTTTCGAGGCAAAGTGTCTATCCATGTATTTAATATATTCTCCTGATAGTCAATCCAAGAAATAGAGTTTCATATAAAATATGATGGGAATGGGATGTATAAGTATAAGGGATGAATCTACACGATGCTCTTGTGGGAATGTTACTTATATTCAAGACTTGATATGTGTGAAATGGTTACGTATGCAGAGGAAATTTGTAAAATTTGTCTGAAGCGCAATTGGGTAGCTGCGTGTAGAAGAAAGAGAAAAAGGCTACCGATACACTGCTAACGATGATGCTCAAATCTGCTTGGAAGTTTTTCTTCAAATAAATGTGCACTTGTCAGTTGACTCTCAGTCAGATGCTCAGGTTTCCTTCATTCCCAGTCATTGTCGATTGCTAAAAAGCATGTAAGCACACCACCACCTTTTATGGTTACTGATGGGGATGATGCGCTTGGAACATGGGAAAAACGTGAAGCATATTATTCGCTACTTCTTTCACAATCAGTCACTTCCCTTTCTCCATTGCTTCAAGTAGTTTCTTATTTTTTTTCTTTCCCTCTATTTCTATAGCTTGTTGTTGTTGTAAACAGTGCTGGCATCCATGACGGCATAGCTTTGAAGTGAAATGGATGATGTGATATGGTGATGTACTACGTGTGTTTCTTGTATTCTCTTGTGCAGTAATGGTAGAGAGAAAGTGCAATGTAATTCTAAACATGCAGCGGGAAAGAGAAGAGAAAGTGAAAAGAGAGTGAATGAGTGGTTGTTGGTTGGAAGAAGTGAAAAAGATGCTCCTGATGTATACGTACATAAATTGTTTCGACTTGTGTGTGTCTGTCTGTGTCTATGGACTTCATTCACTTTCCTTTCTCTCTCTCCCTCTCTCTGTTTGTATGTATATTTCCGCTTGTCTTGTACACGTTGTTTACTCCGGAATACATATTCTGGAATCGCTTTCACCCAGCTTTCGTTTTTTTCTTTTCTCTCTTCTTCATCGTCTCTCCTGGGGCTTGAGGTGAAAAGATGGTCTATCTTTATTTCATTTCCTTTGCCTTCAGTGTATCAGTAGGAAACGAATTGCTTTCATTTCCACTCTCATATTTATTAGCTACCTCATTTGCTCCTTCTCAAAATATTATGTAAGGATTCCTTTTTTCTCTTTCTACTCACATTATTGTTATTATTCTACATGGAGGGAGCCCTTTTCAAAGTGAACCATCCTACTTACATCTGAGCAGGTTCCGTGAGGCACAACAAAGAAGTTTGACTGGAGCGAAAAGGAAGCCAGCGAAAACCATGGATACGCATAAATGCATAAACATGCTTGCAGTTGTTGTTGTGATTGAAAATGGAGTAGAAAACCCAGAAAGTGGGGGAGAAAGTACAAGAGTAAGAAGAATAGCATGAGTGAAAGCAGTAGAAAGGAGGTGAATGGGCCCACTGTTGTCAACATGATAGCATGAAGCAGCCGCTGCACTAGCAATAGAAGCCGCTTTTTCTCCCCTTTTCTTTCAGTTTATATCCCTTTTAAAATCTATCTGTATTAGGTAGAAAGAGAGAAAACGAGAAAGTGAGTCTTACTTCAGCAAATGTGTATACATCTTATGTATAATACGGTACTTAAGTGGATTTCTATCTCCTACGGGTTTGTCGGCTTCAATCTTTGAATGATTCTCCTCTCCGAGCAAGAAAAAAACCCATACTGCTTCTGACTGAGCAGCGGAGAAGGATCTCAACTCACATAGATTTTTTCCTTCAGCATCGCAGCTCTTCCTTCCAAGGAATTATATACGATTACATTCGTTTGTATACATTCTACGTATTTATATGGCGACATATCAATAGCCATTACATCTACAAACTGCACCGCCGAACATTATAGAGAATCCAATGTAAGACCCTTGATTCTTTCGCTTTTTTTTCTCCTTTCCTCTCCCTTTTTTATCCATCCATACCATGTATAAAAGCTTAGCTCTATTTATCCGATGGCAGTGATTGATTAGTGTTCATTGCATAAACTTAATGTTGGATACTTTCTACTCCCTGTAAAGAGAAGAGAGAGAGAGAAAGGAAAAAGATATCAAGGCCTTTTTCCATTTCCTTCTCTTCTCGTTTCACTCCTCTCTTTCGACATTGTCGTTTTCCTCCTCAGACTTCAATCTTCTCTCTGCCTGCCTCTTCTCTCATCGTCATCGTCATCAAGAACTCTGCGTTGCTAGAATACAGGAGGCACCTTCCAATATTTTCATTCCGCTCGCCATCCCGTATAATCTTAGGTTGCAGTAGTACATGTACTTTTTGTGCACATGAATGCACAACTCTTAGTCGCACCCGGAATAATAAGCATGTCTAATGTTCTCTATACACTTTATTCAGCGATATTATTATGTCGATATGTACCTTGCAACCAAGCAACATACTCATCAGTGAAATTGCATTACCTTTTTGTCTATTTCAGGATACTTTTTGTATGCAACAACAGCATTTATTATCCTACTATCATCATCACCTTTTAGCCATCATTTTATTTATGTGCTGGAGCATCCACTGAATGGAATTCTGTAATCGAGATCAACAGAAGAAAAGGAAAGAATTTTCGCAATTGATTTAGTTTTATCCATCCTTTTTTATCTAATTCAACTTTTTTTTAACTTTCAATGTTTTATTTACTCAAAGTTACCACCACATACCCGTTTTTCTTTTATTTCGATTTCTTTATGTAAAAAACTTTTTCTCAGAATTTCACGTAAGTGTGCATGCATATTGACGATGTATTTAACTCCAGAAAAGTTGCACGGGGCTTCTATATAATCTGTTTGAGACCGGAAAAGTTTGCCGAACCAAAAATTGTGGATAACTTATTTGATTTGATGTTGGGGAAAAGTTCTATTTAAAATACCAGTTCAGTATATCAGGATTTGTCAGCAGCTGGCTGAAATGTGCTAGTTAAATTTGATTCCTAGTGATACTGTAAACTCGTTTTGGTTTTTCTTGTATCTATCTTTCCCAGTCAAAAAAATGGGTTTGTTTTTTTGTACCTGTTCCGCCTTTTTATGCAAACGGAATCAATTCCGGCGTCTTTTTTCCTTCTGTAAACCATGTGTCAGGTTTTTTTGTGTGGACGGGCTTGTGATGCAAAGGAAAAGTTTTGGCGAAATGGTGATACCTACAGATTTTCATACAACCCTTTTCCACGCAGAAATATATTCAACATTGTGGGGAAAATATATATATTGGTTCTGTATTTTGCTGAGTTTCAGTCTTGATTTTACTCTTTTTACCTTGAATTCTAAGAATGACCATAATATTCATAAGGAATTTAATATAGCACGTCCAACTAACCATAAGTTTTCGCATATTTTTTCTTGCATTCTATAATGAATTCAGATGTAGTGCAAATATAACTCTTATAGACTTTTTGCATGCATACTTGTGGTATCTCCAAGAGAATTACCCAAGCTCTAGAACAAAATTGTATAATTTTGAAATTTGATTGAGCAGTAATATGGCAAATTTTTGCTTCAACTTTAAAAATGTAATAAGCAAGGAAAAATGTAGTCATTCCAGGATGCTGAATAAATACATGTCTATTTTTATCACTTATTTTTTTGCGTTCCGCTGTTTCTTTTCTAGACTGAGGACAGATCCTTTCGACAGAATTTTCTTTCTTTCTCTGAGAACACGAACAAGAGATTATCCTGCCGTCAAAACTCTAACACATTGTTTTTTACTTTGATTTATTGTCCAATATTCTCCTTACTCCAAGAATTTGACAAAAAATGTGGGAGGTAGCTGTTTTTATAGAATCATATTATGTGGAACCAAATCGCTAAAAACTATTCAGCAGAGAGATTTTCTTTTATCACGATTATCTTTTATATGATTGAAGAAAGTGGAAAACCTCGAAAATCTTCTAGCTTTCGAGAAGCATAACGAATATTGAATCACTTTATCGACCAAGTGACACATGTGTCATTCATGCACAAGAAAAAGATCAGATTAAGCTGACGAAAGTATGACTGGTTAAACTAAATTTTTTATAGTTACAAATGCTTTCAAATTTATTCCGACTTGCAGTTTATTCATGCAATTTTTTGCTACTTTATCAACTTGCTTACTCGATATTTACTCCCACAAAATTAACTCAACGAAATGGTCAAAATAGTAGGTAGGTGTTGATATACCAACTTGCTACGATTGGGCAGTTTGGTGAACCTCACGGTGAGCCATTCCTTACATTTTTCAGTTTATGTTGTTGCAAGCAAAAATAGTTTGCATGTGGGAGTGTGTGATGAAATGAAGGGAAAAGAATGACTCTATGATTATCTCATAAAAGTGTCCAGAAAGCATCTGCTAGTTTTTCCCAACCTCCTTCTGTCAAATGCAAGAAAGTTATAGAGAAGCTACGGCAATAATCTATTTGTGAGTTTAAGCAAAAGGTCATGAATGATCCATAGCTCTATTCCAGATATAATCATTTTGTTGAGAAACTTAGATCACATTAGCATTTCACTGCGTGTCTAGATGATAAATTGGGAGTGAGTATTGATAATTTATTGAAAATAATTGATTTATTTATGTGAGCTATCAGTAGCATCACTATCACCATCATTTATTGCTACTTCTTCTCCTCTCTCTTTTCTTATCATTTTTTACTTCTCTCATCGACTGCATTTTTTATTAATATGACTTGAAGATCTATTGTTTGTTGAACTTGCTCCACTCTCTACCCCTCTCTTTCTTTCTCTTTCTTTCCCTCTTTCTCCAGCGATCATCCTTATGAATATTTCATGGAATATTTTCTCTACAAAAACGGTACTTCTTTTTGAAAGCATTCATCAAAACAAAAAGAAATACACGAGTAAACTCAATGCTCATCCAAACCAATAAAAAATTTCCTTTCCTCTCCCCCTATTTTATGAATACATGGTCCAGTAGAAATAGCTCTGAAATCTATTCTGGATACGTAGATGTCTTTATTATTACCCTGTGTATGGTATCATTATTATTTACTCCCGACTCGTTATTTTTGTGGACGGTACAGTGGCACCGTGTCCGGTGCTTTTCCGATGTGCCGTTTCCCCTGTACTCTATCCTCCCTTCTGGCTCCCTTTGTTCCCTTTCATATTCAACCAACAAAACTCTCATCCTTTTCCGGCGTTCTAAAACTTTATTCGGTCAGTTGCATTGCACACTGCTTTGCCTAACGTGGAGGATGATTTTTTCCATTGTAACTTGTGAAAGGACAACAATACTGCAGGATATTTCGCGAATAATTCCAGAGAAAATTATTAGGGGCTCATCCCTATCATTAAAGACATGCCAAGTTATTTAGGTCAAAGGTAAGAGTGCAATTGTTTCGCGAAACATCTACAAATAATGGCTTATTTCCATATTTTTCTGTCTTTTCTCTAGATAAACAAAACAAAGAAATGATGAGGCTAACAATAGGGATGATCCTGAATTGACATTAAAAAGAAGCAAATTTTTTATTCTCTACTCTTTTATTTGATCTCTTTTAAAAGAGATGCAAAGAGCAAAAGGGAAGCAGTTTAAAGTCTCTTCTTTTTACCTACGCGGTATGTCACGTCGTAAATAAGGATTACTTTTTTATGGTAAATCACAAAAGAGTCTTTTATTTATTTATTTTGCTACTGTAATGTGAACATACATTACACATATATAATGAGAATACAGTAGTTTATTATGATGCCATTGAAATTGCGAGTTGGGATTGAGATTTCTCTTTTGTGTGTGAATAAAAATTTATTCTTCTTTTCATCGTCGTAATTCTCCTTGCCTGTTGTGTGAGACTATTATGACTGCTGTGTGTACTGGAGTAGTAGTAGTAGTAGTAGTAGCACGCGAAACTTTCATTCCGCACAGAAGTTGCATTTTAATAAAGCATGAAGACGGAGACAGCAGATTTGGGAAGTGAGTTTTGAAAAAAGAAGGATATAAAAATTGGGGAAGAGCATAAAATAAAAAAATAAGACAGGAAATTCATGCCTGTCTTCTTACGTTACTCATGTTGTTAATAAGATGACGAGTGTCATCCCATAGTGCACCAGTTGCGATTGCGAGTCAAAATTGTTGTCGTGACTGCGACTCTCTCTCGCTCTTTGTCTATCTGTGTGTGAGTGTGCATGTGTGCGGGCCTATTTCTTAAAATGTAGTTAGGTGACTGCTGTTGTTATTGTGAGCTCTTCGAAGGAAAGTGGAACAGGAGAAGAAGCAGAAGAGTATATATATTTTGTGTCTATTGTCGTTTTAAGTGTTATTGGCATGCATGCCTGCCTGCTTGCATGCATTCAGAGTCAGTCACCACTTTATGCCTCCCTCAAGTCTGTGTATTACTGTAATTTTTATTTCTATTTCTCTACAAGTAGAGAGAGAAAGGGCAAGTCAGGGAAAGAGAGAGAGAGAGAAAGACAAGAGCTATAATTTCTTTTTTACTGTCCTTTGGATTTCCATTACAAAGTGACAGATAACAACGGTCTTTTGGCATAGAAAAGAAGGCAGAACGCAGCAAGGAAGAAAATAAAAGGAGAAAGAAAGTGAGAGAGAGAGAGAAGCATGTCTAGCTGCTTTGACTATTGCTTTTAAAGTGAGCAGAGCAGAAAAGTAGCAAATGGAGTAAGTTTTTTCTCTCTAAATACATTTCACAGCTGAGTTTTTTGGTTGTCTTCGTTTTCTCCAGCTCTCTTCATCCATTAATATATACGAAAAATGCGACGACAACATTTATAGTACCCAGTTTTCTTCCTCCTTCTTTTTTTACCTCCCTTTTCTCTTCAACTTATTATTTTCCACGCTTTAGTTTTTTTTTGCATACATGTTTTCATAACTGTATCAAGAAGGGAGAAACATGGAAGAAAATAAGAGTAAAAAATGTACTCTCTCAAAGCTGAAATCATTTCATTTCCCCAGACTTTAATCCTAAATCGTTCATGGCTAGAAAGCTACCGTCACATAAAATGCTACCTTTGTATATGGAGATAAAAGCAGCACAAGGAAATAACGAGAGAAGGGATAATAAAGAAGGGCAAATATTCATGAAGAAAAAAAGGACTCTGGTGTAGCAGCCAACCGAGAAACTTTTCTCATATCTATCTTTTCCATTCGTCTTTTTCTCTCTCTTTCTCTCTCTCTCTCTTCGGGAATTGTTGTAGGAGTATACCACAGAGTGGAATAGGCACTATAACAAAAGAAAGGAAGAAAAAAGAGTATGCAGAATAACCCCACACCGTATGTTTTCATATCTATCGGTGTACAGCAATCTATAAAATGTAGGTATGCATATTATGTTGTAACTTTTTCAGTTTGATTTGCCTTTGGATCTTTCGGGTAGTTGGATCATGATGATGATGACAGCGACAACGAGGACAATTGTAGCAACTGGCTGGCAAGCGCTTTCATTCTACTTCTACGATTACAAGTAAAGTTTCCTAGTTCACGAGAGAAAATGAGAAGAGGCGGTGGCTCACATTCCCATATACGAAGAAAGACAACATTATCGTATATCTCTGCATAATAGTTATACATATTTGCGGCCTTATCAAGAGTCATTTCAAAGACAAGGAGAAAGAACGACAAACTGGGAGAAAGTGAGGTGAAATAAGGAGTTATTGTATGGCTTATTCAAGTACAATTAATAAATCCCATGAAACGGGATTTCAAAGCTCTTACCCCTCTTTTCCTACCCAATCAATAAACCATGCCACCAAAACATGTGTGTACTAGGAATACCCACGTACAAAAACAGGTTAAATGCTCCGATTACATCAAAGTTCAAGCGAAATGCTCAGAAAGCTGGAAAAAGCGAACCTTTTTTCGCAAATTAAATTTTTCAGTTGCATGTGTGAATAATCTCAAAGGATTTCCGGTTTCATCCCAAAAAGTCAAATAAAATGGAAAAAAGTAAGCATGAAAAAAGGAGAATCAGGGATATGTTAGGTAGTAAACTGCTGAGTTGGTAGTTGCGGTAAATGATGTGGTGTACAAAGTTTGGTTTAGGTTTCAAAGGCTGCACAGGAGTCGTGTTGGTCGTGTACACAACAGACTACTGATTGACATCCACCAAGCCGCCAGCCTAAAGAAAAAAACCGAGTAGTTGATTGCATGTTTTTGTGAGTGTGTACAGGACACGCTGAATTCCCTTGAGTTAATGAAAAAACCTCTCAACACAGTTCCCTATTTATCAAATAGTTAGGATGCTGCGTTAAAAATGTTATACCACCGGATATCTGCGGAAGATAGTATGCAAAGGTAAATATTTAACTACCTATTCAGATGAGTTTTGATTTTACGGCGGTATGCATAGTTTTGAGAACTTGGAAAAGGGGATGTTTAGAGGAAACCTAGGCACCTAAAAGTGTAAATTAGAGTTAAGTAATTTATTGTTTATGATGATGAACATACCACGTCAATTAGCTGCGACAGGCGGAGTTTGATGCGAACTTTGAGAATATCTGACGTGTTGACAACGGGTCTCACAAGTTTATTGTAGTTGGAGAGGAGATCATCGTACAATCTTTTGGCATCAGGATTTCCAGAGTAAGCCAGTGGCAGACACCCAGCGAGGAGCACATATACGAGCCAC
Organism: Willowsia nigromaculata; assembly: GCA_034700605.1. NCBI lineage: Eukaryota > Metazoa > Arthropoda > Collembola > Entomobryomorpha > Entomobryidae > Willowsia > Willowsia nigromaculata. The sequence continues at coordinate 123,645 of JAQIXX010000013.1, forward strand.
TGAACACACATGGTTTTAAATTGTTACCTGAGTAGTGGATATACTAGTAGAGCTATACAGATTGTTATTATTTTCTCTCTAGAGTTATAGTAGCCAAGAGAGGTTGCAGTTGGCTGTGAGATTTCTATAATTTATTGTATCTTCAACCGTCCTCTGTTCCCTGCCCTCCTCCTCTTTCTCTGAACTTTTTCAGCTCTTCTTCTCCACAGCAGCAGCAGCAGCAGCAGCAGTGGCCTCCACGACTGGCTCAGATTTTATCTCGCCTTTCTTCCTCTTGATTCTGCTTATAATATTGTGGTGGCTGGGAGACTTATTTCTTTTGTTCCTTTTCATCCACCAAGTGCACCACACATATTTCGTTGGAGAGTCAACGGTGAAAAATTAGAGAGATCCAAGGCAAACCAGTGGAGGACGAAACAACGGAAGCCGAAATACACGCAAGGATGAATGTATGTGGATAATTTTTAATGAAAAACCACACACTTGCTTAATATTTATGCGAGATTTTCCTCCTCTTCAAGAAACTTTTCTTTGTTTTTTGCCTCCACCGCGTTTGACTCGTTAGCTTTTGACTAATTCCTCTCCCTTCCTTTCGTTTACTCGTCAGCTAACAAGAGAAAGTAGAAAAGTAATCCGTGTACAAAGTAGTCGAAACGGAGAAAAGCAAAGAGAGTAAAGCTTCGTTGTTCCTGTTTCCTCGCTAGCTTCAGATTTTCAAATTTCTCTCATACGCTTCTAGTATAACTGATCGTTAGTCGTACTCATTGTCCTATTACCTAGTTGCAAAACTTTTACCTTGCATTTGTGACTGTTTCAATGTTACATCTCAAGTGCCACTTTTCCTTTGAACCTATGCTGAGATACGAACACGGAAAAAGAAATCTCCGTATGGAATATTTTGACTATGTGTAGTTTATCATCATGTTTGCTTAGCTTGTACACGTGCGACATGACATGAGAGGAGGATTCAATTCCCATACGTGAAACCAACACATTATATACTTGTTCTTATTTTCAGTGCTGATCACTAATATTCTTTATCTCCCTCTTCACACGTGATGCGCTTCCCTCGTGTGTTTTAATTCCGGAGAACTATTATTCTTGTGCTGGGAAGAGTACAGCCAGAAACTGATACTTTTGTTTGCATTTTACGAATACAACAATTTTTGACACGACAAGCATGATCCGCCATTATCGTTGGTTTTCTCGAATTGAAGGGACTGAGTAGCTCTGCGAAATCAATTTCATAACATAACTGAACAGAAGTCAAGTCACTTTTTGTACTTGCTTATCGCTCTCTCTCTCTCTTATGAATGCAAATATATCTTGACGATGAGAGCGAGTACGAGAAAGATGATAATGATGAGAATGTGAATTCAGTGTAATCAAAAGTGAAACAATGAGACTTGTAATTTGGAGGAAGCGTCACGCCTTTCATATGCAAACTTGATAATATTGGATATTACAGCGGTAGAAGTTGTCGTGCGGTGAAGTTGGTGTTTGTGTGTGTTTTCCTCCTCATCACGCACCACGACTATCATCATTATCTTCATGAAAAGTCAAAATGAGAAACAAAAGGGCTCTCCTCTTCACTCTATTCTTCTTCCTCTACTCTCCCTCTCCCAAATGAGCGTCTTCTCGTGGAGAAAGAGCGATGATGCTTTTCCACGGTGTTTTTTATGCGTGCAGTGTGCGCTTTTCCTCTCTCCTTTTGTTTTGATGCCGCTACTGCTGCTTTTCTAAAATGAATATTAAATCTTGTCAAAGAGTCAGGAGAAACGCTTGTTTCATTTTCCCTACATGGTGTTCTACGTGCACAGCCATCATCATCATAATAATAATCACCACTTCTACTACTGCTGATTCTCTCCTACAATCTACATTATTCTTGTCCCTTGTTTCATTTTCTTTTTATATCACCCTTCACACAAACTTACACTCACACAAAATAAAATAAAATACGTCGAAAGATTGTTACGAGGATATCAAGTGATAACTGTTGTTGCTGTCGATGCTGTTGTTGTTGTCGTCCACGTCGCCGAGGTAAATGCACAAGTGAAACGATAATAGTGGTGGCAATGGCGATGGTGGTGGCAGCATGGTGAAAAAAGATACACACACCCTTTTAACTTGTGTGTGTGTCGCCTTGTCTCTCCTGGTGACTACCGCACAGAGACACACAAAACTACTTTTCTTGTTTACTTTAAATGTTTATTATTTAGAGAGGAAGTAGGAAAGTTGGTGGTGATGATGATGATGATGATAAAACAACGCTAAACAGGACGAAGCCGGATCGTATCTCAGATGTGGGGAATGCAAGTTGAAAGACAGTCCGTAATAAAAGTACGGGAAAAAGAGCAAGTAAAATAATAACACTTCCACTCAACAGCAGGGCAGAGAGAGATGGAGAGAAAAAATCAAGGGATTTTTTCCCTGTGTCAGTGCATCAACCGAGGGACTTAAGAGATCAAAGTGGTAAGGGAATTTCGATTGCTTGGTTTATTCATGACATTTCTTGGAAGAGCCACAAAATTGTACGACATGCGAGAAACATGAGGAAACGAGTATAGACTCAAGGAGAGATGGCGAACAACAATAAATGAAGAACATAGAAACTCACTCACTTACACGGAGACACGACAAGGAGGAGGATGGAAGTACAGCAGTTTGCATGGATTTTTATAGTACTTGGGTATATCCGAACAAACGTGATTATTACGCGAGATTTATTATTTATCGGTGATGGGAAAACAACTCACAAAATATTTAAACTAACAGAGTGTAAAGATGATTGTGACTGGGTTGATGATGACAATGACGAGCGATAGCTTCGTTCATGCTCGCTTTTTCTCAATCTCTATTGTTGTTATGCGGGTAAATAAAGTGGAAGAAGGAGAATAAAAATATATAAATATTGATAGCTCTATGCTAGTAGGATTACCCCTCTTGATTTCTTCTATTCTTGCCCTATTTGTTGTACAAAGAGAGAAAACTGGGATAGAAAATAGGAAAAGAAATAAACAGAGATGAACGGGCAGGTTGCAGAGAGAAAGAGACTGAGCTGGCGAAAAAACGTGAAACAAAGGAAACGATTTTCTCTGTCTCTCTATCTGACATTTTTGCTGTTCTCTCCACTCTCTCACTCACTCTCTGTCGCTCTCCCTGTCTCTCTCACGCAAGGTACATACTTGATGAAGCAAACTGCGAGAGAAAACTGCGTGAGTTTTGCCTCGTTTCTGATTCTTTCTACATATGACTCTCAATGAGAGACGGAGCGGTTGAAATGCGAATGAGAAGGAAAAAGTTGGTGAGCAGGTTTTAGCAGTTGGCTTTGGGCCGATTCTTCCTTTCGTTTATGCATTTTCTCCTCTCTCCGTGTTCCCTACTTTCACTGTGAGAAAGTCTCGCTCTCTCCATCACACAGCAAGAGGGAGAGAAAGCTCCATGCTGCACAAGAAGAAAATGTGATACAGATACATGCTGATGATAGCATTGTAAAAAAGAATGGGAGTCTCTCCTTTCACTCTTTCTCCCTAGCTTTCACTACGTGGCAGACAAACCCGTCCTAGTAGCAGCATCGGTAGTGGTGGCTACACCGTACCATATACAAAAACGACAATTTAACGATAGCTCCTTCGTCTGGTTGAAAACATGTACCACTACAACTATGTACGCTGGTTATTTATACGTCCCTTCTCCTTACTCTTTCACACACATACACACTCTCTACCAACCAATATTACCAGATTTCCCTTGGTTTTTTTTATTATTAGGAGCAGTGGAGAAAGCACACTGGAGAAAGTCTGTTCTCTCGCAATGGTGGTAACGCTCCTACAACTACTAGCACAATTGCAACTACTTTCACTACAGCTTCGCTACTTGTACGGTACCATTAATGCTGTAACCATGAAAAAGAATGCTCGTTGGATGAGATGGTGGATAGAAATGGTAGCAGTGAAGGAGCAGCGTTCTCCCATTGCATGCACTTACTCTGCTCCGGTTGTAGTAGTCATTCGTGTCTTTCTCCTTCACTCTTGATGCTGTTGTGGCAAACACACACGTACTCTCTCTCGCTTTGCTCACTCACTCTCTTTCCCTTTTGTCGTCTCTCAGTGGAACATACAAGATTTTCCCTTTTCTCTCTTTTACCCATCAGCATTCCTACTCATTTTAAGCATCTACTTGTTCGCCATTGCAATGCCTTTTTCACGGGGTTTAATGCATCCATCGACCCACCACCACCATCAGTAGTAGTTTGAGCAGCAGTTGAGTTGAGAGCATCGAGTATTATGTCTTTAGCAGAAAAGCAATGATAACCAGAAAAAAGAATGGAAGGAAGACGAAAAAATATTTTAATGCTTCTCCACATCATATCTATATGTTATATAATAGTAATAAGTATAAAAAAAATTCGCCACATGCTCCCCGTACCAGCAGCTCTACAACTACTGACACATTCATCGCATAATGTATTTAGCATTGCAGATTCAATGACAAAAAAGGACTGCTCCTTTTTCCATTCTTAATATATTCCAATGCCAACGTCGATGTCGTTACTGATGCAACTACTATTCTTCTTTAGCCATGCCCGGCTACCGACAATAGCACTTTTCCGTTTTCCAAAGTTGAGGCTTATGTAAGCCTTTTCCCATGACGTCGCCTATTTTATCCTTAACTAACTCATGCAGGCATATACACGCGTAGACATATATTCTCTAGCTTCTGTATCATCTTCAGAGATATCTGCCCAATAAAAAACAAGTAAAACAGAATAACGACATCACAAGCGAAAAAATCATACAACATAATCGAATATAACAGCGCATCCATAGTCATCCCATGCACGCACAGAGTATAAACCCACTGAATGTTAGTCGCACACCACAGGCATGGAAACATACACAGACACAGTTTGCTCGATAATCCGGTATTAAAAAGTTTGTCTGTGTGTGGCAGGGAAGCTTCACGCTCAAAATTTTTGGAATGAGATAAGCTATAGGAACGAGGAGCAATAAGGCAATGAAGCTCCACACGCTACCACCACATACCACTCTCAAATTTCATGATTCCTTCACAACAAAAACATATTAAAATCATGGAGGCTTGCTAGCTCGCTACTTTTTTTCGATTCTCTTGGTCTTCTGTGGGATTTCACTGATTTCAAGATATGAATTATGAAGCTTGAGATCTTTCATCGTCTGTGAATAATTTACCAACGAGCCAAAACCACTTTGCAAGAAATATGAAAAGAACACATGTTCTCTAGCATTTTTGTTTGTGGCAGCGCTATCGTGGTCGCATGCTAGCAGTTGAAATCGGCTAAGGTCATGTCTAATCATGTTCATCTCTGAATACTTATGAAAAGCCACTTGCTATCAGCCAGAGTACTTTTCTTATCATGTGGAGAATTCACGGGCACTTGATATACGCAAAAGAGAGTCCCTTTTGAGTAGGATTTGTTGCCGACCCCCACGAGATAAGTTAAAAACCTTTTTACTTCTTTTGAAGTGGAGTAAAGAATGAAGAGAATTCATGCTCTAGAAATTAAGATAGATTGCAATGCCCCATGACGATTTTATTGGGACTTGGGTAATTAACAGGATAAAAGAGAAAGCGAGAGGAAACAATGTATACATACATAACATGAAGTTGGAGATACATAAACGCAAAGGAATACATAAAACAGATCCCATCGGACATTTTTGTTTTGTGATCATTTTTCTTTTCTTTTATTTCCTCATTCGTAATCAATACAGTTCTGGTTTTCAGTAAGTCTTTCCAACTTCCTTGTAAACGATACTTTTGACTATCTTCTGATGTAATACAATAATAGGAGGGTACACCAACGACAAGGAAAAGCACAGCAGAGCCGAAGATCAAGAGCCTCAGACGATGAGGCTATTTTATTTTTGTTTGAGAACATGATTATCAGTTTCTTGGAAGGGTTTTATTGCCATGTCTTGTTGTCCATTGCTCCTTGAAAGGACTTGATTATTTTGGCAAATTGTAATTCCCTGTCATATACATAGAGAGTAAATACACAGAGGACCAGTTGAGAGAAAAACCATGTGAGAGCGGCATTATCGTTATATCCATTTGTTGTAAAAAAGACCCGCTTGCTCTTACTAACTGCTAGTGATATTGTCTTTGAGCTTATTTTTCTGGGTTACTTTCCAACTCAAAGTCCCTTGGCTCCAGCTCCCTTTCTCCCAAAGAGACGTACAGAGTGCGAGAGAGGTAGCCACCAAACAAAGAAGAATCGCTTGTTTCTTTATTCTGGAAATAGATTTAATCGATGTGATCCAATTCTTTTGTAAATTGGCATGTTCTTTTTCATTTGGTATTTATATATTAACTGTGTTGCAAGAAACATACCGATTGCCGGTGAATCCTTTTTAGAAAGGGTCTTTTCAACATCTGATATATTCAAACACGCACTTTGCCATGAAATTAATCCGAGAACAAAATCATTCATGCCACATTCGTACTACTCAGACAAGCCAAAACTTGATGTCAAGTTTTACATTCGTGATGATTTTATTTGAATTAGCATACCACAGTCTGTATTACAGTCATATAAAGTCTAAAACAACAGCAAATTAGCTGAGAGGACTAGCAAAGTCATTATCATAATTTCATGTAATAACGTAGGCTGAGCAAAATTGTAATTTGATTTAAGATTTAATTGAAAAGTGGCAATGATTACTAACACATAGTCGCACCACTGCTATGTGAACGTATTCATGTATACTTATTTTGCCTTTCATTGTGAATGCATGCACTCCAATTTCCATCCAATGCAGTAATTTTAAGAGTGTTGTTACCAAATATTTGCATGTACATTTGTTTGGCTGACATAACAAACAGACTTGGAATGTGGTTTGTATAAGGTGAAACGAAGATTGGAGTTGTGGAATAGGATCGAAAACGTAAGTCCTCTTGGATGCACCATCCTTAATGTCTTCTTGGAACAATATTTGTGCTCTTATTTTTTCCTTTGTCACAACAGTATTCGGTGGAAGTACACATCCTCCTCCACTATCGCCGCCGTACTCACATTGTGCACGAACTTCTTTTTCCCAGCACATCGTCCTCGTGTCCTTCCTCTTGTTTCCATATATATCTCCCCCGTGCTTGCACCCTTTTTGCTTTCCATGTAAAAACAGAAGACAAAGTAGAGAGGAAGGCGCCATATATCTTTGAAAGGTTTCCCTTCCTTCTCTCTGCCTCCTTCCCTCAAGAGTAATATTTGCAAAAATGATAATACAGTAGAACTAGAAGGTCGGTATTGATGGTGGTAGTTGTCTGGTGCAATCACATTTATCGACAACTGCACTGGACGACGTATTTAATGTATTTAATACCTAAAATTCGCAAACGAATTTTTCAAGGTTCTTGGTTGCTTTAAAGAAACATTAAAATAATGTCGTACAGAGTTTAGTTAATTTGTGTTCACAGATATGCCATTTTATTTACGTTTTTCGTAATTGTGTCAGCAAAATAAATGATTAGTTTGTTTCAGGTAATGCGTAAAATTGAAATGGAAGGGAAAAAACCCTGAGAATTGAGGCCCAAGTACTCGCGATTAAATTAGTACATTAGGTTCGCACCTCGTTGAAAGAGAACTTACACGCAATGGTTACTTCTTATGACCTCTCCAGATTACTCTAAAATGATGAAAATATTTAAATAAAATGAAAAATGAGTAGAGTGCACAGCGATATCAGTCGACCAAGTCTACAAGATCAGTGACGAAACAGGAAGACAATTTTGCTCGTTTACTCGTAGGTACTAACAATAGTTGAATGTATCCACCTATATATGCAATAATGGAAGTGTACCTTTGCTCATCTCTATTCCTCGCCAACCACTTTCTCTCATTGTCATTTTCTCCTTTACCTATTTTTTGTCCCTTTCTCTCACGCCTTCGCTGGACTACTTCTCACTGAATTTCGTCCGTACATATGGCATGCTTTATATTGTTCAAATACATAACTAATAATGTACACCGTCATCACAAGGCATCGAGGCATCAGAGGCATAAGCGGCGACAGAGAAACACAACGACAAAGTCGACGGGAAAAAGACAAATCTACACACTCACATGTATTTCTCGTGCCCCATGGACATGCTTGACATCCAAGTATGAGAGGCGACCATTCCACTTCTGTTTTGCTCCTTGCTAGTTGCTTTTTTCTCCTTCTTTCATTGAAAATTGCATTCTTTACTAGGATTTTACTTTCACACATATTTCTTCCCTTTGATATATTTCCCTTCATACGAGAGCATCGCAAAAGAGCCGTGTGTTTTCCCTCACGAGTCCTTTTGTTCTACTTAAAGGCCTTCTCCTCTCCTCTATCTTTTCCGCTCTAGCATACTGGACAAGGACATGCTTTCCCTCTTGTGTCTTGTGCATGAGTGTATGTGTGCAAGTGGATGCGAGCGAGAAGATTGGGAAAACGGCTTGAGAAAGAAAGGAAGAGGAATACAAGAGAGTAAGAGACACGACCGTGGTTGTGTGTGTGTGTGTGTGTGGCCTGGCTTGATCTTTCCTCTTGAAAAAACCGAGATCCTTGCTTTCCATGCCTTTATTTAATATTATTATTTGCTCCCATGGAGGTTGTAACACAACAAGTATTACGGTCTTGTACGAAGGTTCAGCTGGGATTTCGAAAAAAGTGCAGTCATCAAGAATCCTGCTAATTTTTAAAAAGAAAGGATGAAAACCGAAAAGAGTGTAGACACCGAAGTAAAGTATGTATACACACTGCATTTCGCCGTTGATGAAATTGGGAAGAGTAGATAAATGGAATAATAATCTTGGAAAAGTTTCTCTCTAGATACGCGAAACAAACAAACTACCTAGTGATAATCCGCTATTGGCTGGTAAGTCCTGAGAATAAAAAAGTACTTTGTGTTGGGATGAAATTTTTTTTTCGCAAAATATCTCATTAAAAAAGTTTCCCTGCAATTCTGCTCTCCAAAATCAAGTTGAGGAGATAATAAAAATGTTACGTCGTCCGTAAACTCATGTATTCGTAAAATTAGTCCCTTTGGATTTTTGTAAGAACTTTTCTGTTCTCAAGTCAATTATATCGAGTTTAATTACTTTTTTTACAAACCTAATTAGTCAAGGGTATCTTATTGTTACTTTCTCAAGTAGAACAGTATGTCGCTCTAAAAAGAATCATGTTTTGTATGTAGTCATGCGTATTAGTTGGTATTAAAAGGACAACTACAATTGTAACATGCTGATATCTATTACACCAGAGTTTGCAGAGTATGTCGTCCTTAATACTTTACTTTATTGACAAATCTCTTAATTAAAAAATGTTTTGTATGAGGTATACTATATTGTACTAAATGTAGTGGCAGCAACATTGACATCTAGCATATTATGTGACTACCTATTTATTTTACAATGTTAAATTTTTAAACGATTTCTTGAATCATGAAGATCTGAATCAATCTACCGTAAACGTAGCAAAGTCAAAAGCCAGAATTGCTCTTCATCGAGTATGGGAAGGATCGCATTTGAGCTCTTGTACTTTGTACACATCCTATCTTCGTAGCATCTATGTCATCGTCATAGTAACACACGTTTTGAGATAAGTTTACTTGTAACTACTAATAGATGAGATGTTTAATATTTGTACTTGACACATCACCTATATCACCATCACTGCCATTGTTAGCAAACGCCTTCTTTGTCACCTTAAATCGTTTTCTTCGAAAGGAGGACAACGTGTGTGCATCGACAAAAGTAAGAAGTGAGAAGCACACGTAGATGCAATTTATCAGTTTCTTTCTACAAAAAAAGTTTCTCGGGACAACCGGAACACTCTACTGGTACTGCTAGAGCTTCCTGAGTAGAATATAATGTGTAAAATAATAATAATAGGAAGGCACCGTACTATGATCATTCTACTCCCTTCCATTCTATTGGTGCTAGTATGCGTGGTATTAATGGTGACTCTGTGGATCCCTTGCAGTTTCCCTAGTGTCATATGTTGATAATCGTCGTGGTTTGCTGAAATACATTATTGTAATTGAGTTAACTTGCTTTGAAAAGCACTTTTGTGCTCTAAAACGTGGACACGACACAAGTAATGTCGCACTGTTATCTGCCTACACGTACAGAAAAACTATTTAGAGGAAAAAAGGAGGAATTTATAGGTAGCAACCTGATGTTCTCTCTCAGTTTCATTGACGAATGACGTTCCATTCCTGTATACTTGGGTAAAGCTGACACTAAACCACACAATTTCCTCTGTATTTGACCCCCCGTAATCTGTAGTTATAGAGAGCTTGATATCAGTTAGTCAGAGAGCTCTTTTGTTTTAAAGATTCTTTCCTCCACAGTCCAATTTTTGTTATACTTATACTTTTAAAATAATCAGTTGGGGTAGAGCACATCTTGAAAAAACCCACATCAGTAATCACCTTATGTGCAGCTTTAAAAAAGATTGAGTTCACTGCCTGGTGTAGTCAAGTAATCAGTATAACTGTTGAATTTATATTTTCCTTGTCAGAAAATCCCCGTAGCATTCCCACATTTCCACCTTCTTTGAATGCAGAATAAGTGTATGTACCTACGAATCTATCCTTTTCATCCTTTTTATATCAGACAAGGATAAGAATACATTTTCAGGAAGGAAAAGACAGACACACATCATGCATCTCTTCTTCGTCTTCTTCTTCTCATCGTCAGCTCGTGTACTCGTCTTGAATACAGTCATATTCCCAGCCAGTCTTTCTCCCTGTTATCTGTTTTGTGTGAAAATGAGGTGATGGCAACAGAGCGGATGCATATTATACAATAGTTAAAACAAGTAGAAGTGAAGTACCCTAAGAAAGAGATGAGAAATGTGTGACAAAACCAAGAACCCGCCTTTTTGTCTTTTCCTTACTTACTTACTCACAAAATAAGACTTACGCAGTCATTCTCTCACTCTCTGCTTTCTCCCTTTCCTTTCCCATCTATTATGTTTCATATATACAATTTTTAAACACAGCCCACAGCTTCGTGGGAACCATATCATCTGAACTAGCACAAAAGGCCCATCACCTTACATCAATTGCGGCGGCAGCACTAGCAGAGAGGGAGACACAGATGAATTGTCTGAAAAAAGGAAGAAAAAAAAGTTGTGTTTTGTTGCATGAGGAGTAGAAGAAGGCAAGTATGACGACAAGTAGTCTAGTACTTTCCTTTCTTTTTCCCTTGTCATATCCGCTGTTTCTTGTTGAAAGTCACATAGTGACGACGGCGACATGAGAAAAAACGGGAGAGAATATTATGACTTCATGACAGTTATTCTTGTTGCATGCTTGTATCCGCTTCTTATAGATTTTTGAATGCTTTCCATCCATTTTCCCTCGTTCTATCTATATTTTTTTTCGTTTTTTTTCATCAAGTATTTCCCATGCCACTCTTTGCTGTAAATGTGAGATCAAAATCTTCAGACATTTTTAATATGTTGATACTGTATACCTAGTAGACAAAGTATATATTATATTCATAGATTGTACACAATTCATCATTGTATACGTTTTTTTTGTCTTTCCGTTGCTGTGAGTTAAAATGTGTCACATTTTTTTTCAAGCACAAAGAAAAAACAAACACAGTTGTTTTTCCTTTCAATATAATGGTGGAGAATCCGATAAGATCTTCGAAATATTCCAAACTATGGAACTCCAATGTTCATAACCTACATGCATATCTCCTCAATGATTTATAGTTCATTCCAGTTTTAATGGATGTTTCAAGTTTATATCCTGACTAGGAGTAAAAATGTGAATAAAATTATTGGCGTAGAAAATTTTGTTAGTTTTTGGACCACATCCATTTTTGCAGCAGCACCATCTATAAAGATGAAAAGCTTTAGTAAGAATCATAGAAAATGCTGATGTGCACAGACTCATTTTTTCATGTATTAGGAACAGCAGCATTGAAATGGTTGTTGCTAATATTTGCATATATGCACATTTTCATTTTTCAAAATGAAATGATTTTTGTCCAAATGCCCGACATCATTCAACTTTTTTCAGCATTAATAAGTTTTTCTTCAAGTTTCCAAATGTCAACTTCCAATCCATCTGCTCTGTCCTTACAGATAAATATATATCTTTCCAGTAATTCACTTTCATGCAGGCACAGACAAAAACTTTCCAAATTCAATTCATTTGAAGAATATAAGGCGTGAGAAATTTGGCACTCGCGGAGATTAAATGAGGCATGAAAAATATTTACTTTCGCTTTTCGCTCAGCGTGAGTCATAACTTCTCTCTTTTTCTCTCTTCAAACTATATAGTTTCCTAATAACTCATAATAGCCCTAACACATACAGACTGAACATGGAAGAAAGCAGCTTTACCCTTTAATATTTAATATGCTTACTGACTGGATGTTTATAAACAAGCCTCATCATCTGAAGAAATTAATCTTTTTATCTTCAAAATGTTAATAATAAAAATAATAAATCTAGTTCCCCACAGCATCACAAGAGAAGTGCTCTGCTCTCAATTCTCACATACTTAACGACACACAGTCTTCTAGAACTTGAGGAGGATAATAATTTGAGAATATTTTAATTCCACTAGTGAATAAGCTTCTTTGAAGCTAACAAAGTTATATCACCATCAGATGGAACACAACCCGCATAACACATTATATAAATCAGTTCTCCGAAAAAAAGCAGGCAAAAACTGGGGGTCCTAGTAAATTAAAAGAGCGCAAAAAAGTGTTATACTACCAGGATCATTTCTAGCTATTACGATTATTGTTATGAGAATATAGAGAAAGTTTTAATATTATCATTGATACCACCTAAAATCTGCTTCTTTTCCTCTGGAACCATCTGTCTATGCATTTTCTATTGAAAAAAGTACGTTATTACTTTCACACAAGTTTTTTTTCCTGTTATGATTATTATTATTATTATATATTTTCTTCTTCCTTTCATGAGTATAATCCAGAGGGTGAGTGCGGAAGAATAAAGGAAGAGAGATGCCATGCACAATAATGATGATGAAGCTTTTTATATGTTAATGCAAAGCTGAGCAAAAAAGGAAGTACATAGAGTCTACCCGAACATACGGAACACGAGTGAATACACTTATGTCATGAGTATTTTTATACACTGGCTTAAGAGGTTGTACGCTTTACGTTGTATATTAAAAACACATAAGGATTTTCTTCACTCAGACGAATATAGGGAAAGTACAGAGAGGCTCTGTATCTTGTATTTATATATTACTTTATTCTTTCCCTTTTCTTCATCTCCTCTTCATTCCATCTTCAAGTCTCTTCTTTTCTCCTCTTTAGAGCAAAGGTGGTTTGCTTCTCCTTTCCTTTGCTTCCTCCACATACAAACATACCCTCTTCTAAGTTTCTCTTTATATCAGGCATATAAAACATTTTTTTCTCCCTTACTGAAAAATTGGTATGCAGCCCTGTAAGCAGCTCTTGATGAAGATTGAGATTCTTGTCTGAGTAGTAGAGAAATAAAAAGAAAGAAGGAGAAAAAAGGGAAAGCAAAAGTAAGAAAAGAAAAATATTTATGTATATAGCTATATGAGTAGGAAACGAAAGGGGATAAAAAATGCTAAAATGCTACCAAGGGACGTGGTTCTGTTGCTAATGAGCACAAGATTCTTACGGAAAGGTTTACATCTGTTAAATATTACTCTTTCTCAGCAAGAGGGAGAAAAAAAAGAAAGCAAGAAGCTTGTTATTCTTTTTTGGGGGGATGTGGCCTTCCTTGTATACAGAGAGGAATGAGAAAGACAAAGAGCAAGAAACAAACTGTGAGATAATGTTGTTCATTTTTACGAGAAATTTCACCGACGACTGGTGGTGCTACTGCTTTTGGGTTAGTACTATGACTATGTGTCCTACAAAACAGCTAACGTCTCAGCTGAACTCCACTGCTACTAAAATAAAGTCGTGGGATGATGGGAAGAGGAAGAAGAAAAGTAGAAAAAGAATGCTTGATATTATGTACACCAGTGCTGCCGCTATAGATGATGATGATTGGTTGTCTAACAGAAAAAGAAAAAGGAACTGTATTGCCAACAGTCGTTTTTTGCTCAATAATCACTTTTGTTGTGTGAAAGAGTGAGGCTGCTTCGGTTTAGAGGAAAAATAATAATAATGCTGTTTAGATCGTCGACGCAGTGGCAGTAAAAGTAGTAGAGAAAAGTATGATCCTTCTAGTTTATCTTGGCTTAATTAGTTGGGTGATGAAAAGTCTGACTGTTGTTCAGAGAGAAGAAAAATGGGGGAAAGATGGATCCAAAAAGTCTAGCTGACTAACTGTCTGAATGAGTGAGTGAATGAATGAAAGGGAAAACTGGAGAGAGATTCAAGTTTTCTGACTTTTCACAATAAAAATTAAATACTGAGCTTGAGCCATCATCATCATTTTCTTTTCTTCGCAGGAGTGAAATGCTGTTTACTTGCTTTCCTTCTCATACATAAAAAAGAAGTAAATATTAGCAAGGAACGAAGGCAAACAGAGAGAGAGAGAGAAAGAAGGGGAAAGAAAAAGTGGAGGTTTATATTGGCCGGTTATTTTTTATTACCTGGGATTTAACTATATGACTACGTATAGAAGCCTCCTTCCGTATATGACTCTAATTTTGTATGGTTCTATACATACCTATATGAACGTTTTACACGCTACTTTATGTGATGTGTATTTTTTTGTTGTATTTATTTACTTTGTGTCCCTGTACATCCCACACCCTGAAGGTTGCGTTTTATTGCTTGGAAGAGTAAACAGAATTCGCTGCTTTTTTGTTTGTTGACTGGTGTAGCTGTATAGGTGGTGGTGGTGAAAGAAGAAGTAGTAACGCAACTACAAATTCATCTCTCAGTGGAGATTCTTCTTGAAAGGGAAGAAAAGAAGAGAGCATCTTTCTCCTAACCTATTGTTTGCCTTACATGTAATATTGTAAGTTTGGGACTTGAATTTTTATGGGCTTCAGCGGTATTGCTTACAAAAAATGGAGAGGGGTAAAAAGAGGAAGACAGGTATGTAATATTAAATTGAAAGAGGAAGTGAAAGTGGAGAAAGAGCAACTGTTGCATTTTTTCGCTGGGAATATAATGTGTCTGTTCCGTGACTATAAAATAAATGCTTTACATTATCTATCTGCAACTGACGCCAGTTGCAGCATTAGCATGTCGGCTCTCCGAAGAAATAAAAAGGATTTGTTCCTTTGGATTTTTTAAAGCATTTTTAGTATGATTCGTTTTTCCTCTTATTCCATTTAATGAAGTGCTCCAACTTTAAAATGGTGGAGAAAACGGAAAACTTGTGTTACTTTGTGTACATACTTCCGAGTGTGAAATGCAATTGAAAGAAATGATACAGTATAAAAGTGTGGAGATCGTATTACTGTGGATTTTGTTTCCGCGTATTATATATCGATAAAATAGTTGTTGCCAAACACGCAGAAGATTTTCGTAAAGTCTGTCGATGTATTTGTCTTTTCAAAAGTGGGACACAGGAAACATTAACATGGAGATGTTGAAAACCTGGCATGAGAAGAGAGTAAATAGAGTGGATCTCAAATTTTTGCAATCGAGAAGGTAAACGTTAAGTATCCGGATATATCTTGTGCTGTCAGCACTTACAAAGAAGGCTTGAGAATTTAAAGTTTACACGTTCTTAGAGCGTTGACAGAATATCATGTATGTCGTGCCAGTACACAGGACACTTTAAATTGCGACAAAATTGTATACAAATGGACTGCCTACATAAAACATCTTACTTGATACTTAGCCTTTTCCAAAAAGGAAATGTAAAGCAATGAAATATGATAAGAAATATTTTAAAGGTGGGGTACTGTGATACCACGTACGACTCGTATGTTATGTTGGGTTTTGGTTAAAAACCTAACTGCAGAAAGAAGCGTAATGGATCCCTTTAAAATGTTTTCCAAAAAATATTAACACTTTTATAGACTTATTTTGAGATTTTCGGTTTGACACTGATTACAGCAGGGAAAAAGAGACTTTCACTAAAATCATAAGCAATGCAGATTTTCTTGTTGACTAGTGATTACGGCACAACTATTTATATCAATTCATTGCTTCAAACGAAACCTCGTCTACCATGAACGATGGCTTAAATAGTTCTCCGTATTACTTTATTATATAATGCGCTGATACGATTTTTTTGTAAACAAAAATATTTGCAGTTATGTAATTCCATGAATATTAAACTTCCATAGAATGTTCAAGAAGTGAATTGCTTTTAGCTTGCGTCAGCTTTTAATATCCGTAGTTTTAGTCAAATATTGGAATTGGATATGAAATATCAACAAAAATACGTAAACAGAACTAGGAATACGGATGAAAAGAGAACGTGGTGAAAGCAAAAGACTTTGTTTCGCTCGTTCTTCCATCTTGCTTCAATATGCAGAACACTTACTTTCAGTCTGATTCTGGCCTCATAGATGCCACCATGCAGTTCTAAGACGAAGACTATAAAGTAAGGATTTAAGGATGTGAGGTTCCTGCTAGGGTTTCCAAAATCTGAAAATTCGTGAGAAAATGTTTTTAAAAGTCGGTAATTTGGTAGCATCCAATTTCTTGATTTAGAAAAGTTAATCCGAGTTTGATTTTTTAAGTCAATGTTTGCTTGTTAGACACTGAGTCTCACTTGGATGCTTTCCAGAGTATTATGATTATTGATTAGTGAAAAATGAACGACGGAATTGGTGAAAAAAGTGCAATAACAAGTAGCGCTTGACTCACTGTATATACTTACTTTATTTGTTGGTATATTTCATATTCATACACGTAAAATCTTATATAATTCTTTTATTGCGGGTTCATATCGGTTTTGGATAAGCGTGTGGTATATTCTTCAATGTCAATTTCTCATATCCTTTCAGGGCACTCCAAACATCGATTGCGAGACGATTGATTGCAGGATTTTAATATAAATATATATTTAAGATTTTTTATAAGAAATCAGAGAATACAGATATAAATTAAAAATTGAAATCGTCTACGAAATCCTCATCTTAACAATTTTACACCGAAATTTTATTTCATCTTTCACGACTACCTTTTCCCATCTTATCTGAGCGTGTAAGTTTTAACTTAGGCCTATCACCTATGACACGATAATAATAAACAAGTAGTAGTGACAATATAAATTGTGTATTTCATCGACTATATAATTGTTAACATAAAAACCATATCTCACTATGCATTGTAGTTAGTTCCTTTCAAACATCTCAGTCAAGGTATTAGTTTTAAAATCAGGAAACAAAATTGAGTTTTCCACTCCGAGAATCATCATTCGATTCATTCATTCGCTCATTATTTTATGATAGAATATTCCTGGATTTTTAATTTCTACGCTACTTACAAATGCGAGGAATAATGATAATTAGTACGAAAATCATGTTGAGTTTATGAATTCCATTCAAAACCCTTAAATAGTTCACAATACTACGACTAGCATTAATTTCTAAATATTACAGCAGTTAGCACATGTTTCGCTGATAAGGAGTAATCATAATTTATGATAACAATAATTTGAATGACATAATATAGAAAAGCAGAGAATATGTTTTTGTTGAGATAATAATGAATAGACGATTCCTCTTCTAGATATACCTGTTGTACAGTGTTATAAATTCGTACAAAATAAACCAAGTTGTGTTAACAGTTAGTAGTTTTGTATTCCTTTAAAAATTAGATACGCTATTTGAGTATATTGTTCACAATGATTGTATTCAATACGAGTTTATTTAGCTAACCAACAATAAGTAACAGTTTCTTTCTTTTACCCTTATTTCAAGTTTTTTACACGTTTTGGCTAAGAAGCTGGTCATCCGGACCGATATTAACAAATACATAAGATAACAGGAGTTAGGCACGAATATCTGTTCGCAAATTACTCGGTTTCACTGATGCACAGTTATTGAATTTACAGTTAATGATTATAATAACTTGCAAAATTAAAATGTAATTATGACGATTTCAAAGCTTGCTCAGAGAAACTGAAGTGTCGCATGTGAAGTCAGGGTGGAGCACCAGGCAAGGTGTGGAGTCTATGAAAAAATGAAACGTAGACGCAGAGAACGACAATTAAAAGTTCGTGTCATCATCACGAGGAGGGAATAACGAACAATGTATAGCTTCCTTTGTTTCATCATTGATATTCATCAGGTTCTATAAAATTTAAGCACCTAGAGTAGAAAAAGAGAGAAAGAGTATGACAATCGTGTTTTGACATTGAGACAATAGTGGGTGGTTCATGGAGAAATTGTGAGATTTACATGGAATTTAACAAAAATACATTTGATTTAACTAACAATTATATATTTTTTGTAACTTTTTTTTGACAGATAATCTTACAGTGAGTTGAATACACAGTAACGTTCACAGTTACATTTTCTTCCATACTTGTGTCTTAAAAATAATGACAATAATTAATACAACAATAACGACAACAACAATAAGCTATTTTCCTGATGACGTTGTTCGTGGTTTGGTGAAGATTTCGGGAGAAATGGTGGTTTCGGAAATACGTATATTTATTATTACTACAATATTACGTTAAGTTCAAACGCATCTTGGTTTGTGCACAGTTTTGTAAGTGGTTCTTTCTCTCAA
The DNA here is from genome assembly GCA_034700605.1 of Willowsia nigromaculata. Lineage (NCBI taxonomy): Eukaryota > Metazoa > Arthropoda > Collembola > Entomobryomorpha > Entomobryidae > Willowsia > Willowsia nigromaculata. The sequence continues at coordinate 142,285 of JAQIXX010000013.1, forward strand.
TTATGTACATCACCTTAAAATAGTATTGCATTATTTGTGAATTTTTAATTAAGAGGGACGTACGTGTGTAATGTGTGTGTGCATGGGTCAAGGTATCAACAACTGTATGTAATTGTATTAAATTGGTTTTCCTCTTCACACCAATAAAACGTTTATTCTCTTCCACCTTGTTTATTCGAAAGCTCTTGATTTTGTGTGACAGGAATTTTTTAAAAATGAGTTTCTCAAATTTTTAGGGAATAAATTCTTCAGAAAATTAAAATAGCTTTTAACTTTCAGCTTCTCTGATTCCTTGTGTGAATTTATGGAATGTTAAATAAGAAGCATAGAAAACTCAATACTACTTTGTCATAAATCGGAAACGCAAAATCCACTTATTCTCGTAAGTGTAGGGCAGGAACTCGTCTGCAATTTCCGAAGAAAATGTGGTCCAGAAACCAAGCAAAAAATCATAAAAAATCACATTTTCCAGCTATTTTAAGCAAAACCTAGTATTCATCTCATCGCCAAGCCAATACATGGTGTAACAATTAACTTTAAAGTTCTGCAGAGTTCTTCCACCTTCTACTATGCTACTTGGCACACTGAGCACACTTTTCATCGACCCTGGGTGAGAAAGGAAAAGGCAGTGACAGCATATTAATAAGAAGGGCATAAGCTTCAGTTGGGCTATAACCGCTAATCACCGTCAAAATTTGAGGTGATTGCTTATCACTGTTGTTTTGAAAGTTGATTTGAACCGTAAAATATAGTCAACGAACATTGATTAAAGTTCTTCTTAACGAGGAACAAAGAATCTCATACACAAAGTTTTCTCTGACATATACAGATAAGTAGTTTAACTTTATTTCCCTGTTTGTTTTCCTCACTCCTAAATATTTCACTTCTACATCTTGTATTTAATATAGATATTTTGGGAATCTTTGAGTCACAAAAAAGTTACTTTCTTTTTATCCTACCAAGTATATCATAATTAGAGCCCTAAAATTGCTGTACTTCACCCTTTGCATCCTCAGAGTATATATTTACCTAAGGTTATAGTTTGTAAAATTACATCAGTTGTATTTCAAGTATTTAAATAATCCCACATTGGTGGAGTACCACACTGATACATACTTACTATTATAATATAAAAATGTGTGTGCTTGCTCCGATTTTGTTGGATGACCGTGAGAGAAAATTATAATTATTACATTTTCTTGACCTTAGCGTTGTATACAGGGTCAAATAAAAAAATCATGACCAATAAAGTTGTCACAACCAAGGCCATCTTATCATAATGTTTGTGTCCAGTTTAAATGAACATTTTTAGAGGCAGTAATAAAATTGTTTATTGTTGAAAATGTGTGCGAACTTATTTCATTTTAAATTGAAACTTGTACTATTTTTATAGCTACACATAAGGAATGATAATAAAAGGTATTGTAGTGAGAAGGTGTCACAAGGTGTGTCGACATTTTTTTTTTGCATGTGAGTTGAAGATATTCTCGTGGGAAGGAGGTGCCGTTGCAAAACGTATACCAGAAGTATATGTACGATAGCATAAGTTTTGCTTTTAATAGTTGAATATTTTGCACAATAATTTTGCAATATGTATGTGTCTATAGTATGGTATGAGTGTACAATATTTAGCTAATTAATATTTAGTGGATTTTAGGGAGGTGGAACCCCGGGTTTCGCTGTGGCTGACGCAATTTCTGAAAGCCTCACATCAATTGGTACACGGTCATCGTAGAGAGTTGGTGCTTGTAAAATAATTCCTGCGGTGCCTACTAACACAGCGAGTGTGAAAATCCACAAAAACAAACGGTCGAGCACCATGGCAACGTACTTCCAATCTTCTTTTACCTACAATCAAAAGACAAATGTTATGGCTTTGGTTTTTGCACGACAACTAAAGATGATTGGTAATTAGAAATTAGCATTGCTTATGTACCCTTATAGATTCTTCTTCTCGTCTGGTATGCTCCGCAATGAAGCGTACACCTTCCACAGCTTTCGACACTTCTGGGCAGGTTGACCAGCAGTGATGGTGGGAACTTGTGGCACCGCTTTCTCCAACGTCTCCCTCTACTTCGATATCATTCTCTGGAAGTTCTGAAGATCTGAGCAGTGGGTGTTGAGAAGCTCGAGAAGATGGAACGTGGGGTGGAGGTGGGGGTGGTGGCATCCCATGAATCTTACAGTTGCCATTTAGACCCATAGAGTGACCCATCGACCCATCGACCTCATGACTGCGGAGTAAAAAAAAGAAAAAGAGGAAACATAAGTAAACGAATAGAATGCGGTACTTGCTTAGCATAAGAAACTGATAAGTAGCTCTCAGCTACCTTGGAGAATATTCATGATTCGATCTGGGCCTCATCATTTCTTGAATTCCTAACGCTTCTCTAATATCTCGCAGATGAAGCGAGTCATTGAGTGATATAGTCGGTCTTAACTCCAAACCGTTACAGGTCCTTATGAGCATTCGCCCACTTCCAGACATGCCCTGGGAGGATTTACCAGCCATCCTGAAAACAATACCAGAGTTTTCCTGGATGAGCTCATATTAATGGGATTGTGGATAGCCATACTACACAATGCACGACATAATCACTTCTGCTTTTCTACGAGACGAAGCCACTCACAACACAAGCAACAATAGAATTATTCATGTTAACATTACCTCTCCAAGTAGTACTGCGGCCTTCGCATCACCAAAAGACGCGGCAGAATGTGTAGAAAAACGCGTCGGACCCATGGTGCCATTGTGTGAGTTTGAGGTGTTCTGAAATGGACGTTGAGAACCACCACCGTAACACATATGCTGCAATCACAAGAGAAAAACTATTAAACATCTTTTCACAATTAAAGCATCGCATCCAAGCCCAAACATTTTTTTAAAAAGAAACTCCAAAATTTTCCTTACCTCACAGTATCTAGGATCATGGTGAAAAGTACAAATTTCCCCAGCAGGGGTACAACAAGACTAGTTGGGGGAATAATTTCTGCTAGCAGCAAGAAGAACACAGTAAGTGACAGGAGAATAGATATTGACAAGCTGACCTACACACAGTAAACATGGAGGGAATAAAATTGTAAGAAAGTGTAGGTGAATAAATACATATATAATATGGATCCTTTAAAATGTTAATGCCCGAATGACTGGAGGCGCAACTGACCTTTTCTCCAGAGTCGGACGGAAGGTAGAATACTAGTACGGTAAGAAAGGAGATGCCCATGCAGGGGATAATGAGATTGACTGTGTAGAAAAGCGTTTTCCGCCTCATGGTAATATTAAAAGTAATATCCAAGTAGGGCTCATCGCAACAAGTGTAAAACCGCTCGTTTCGCACTGCTGGAACCTCGAGAATATCCCACTCCACGGACATGTAGAACTCGGACAAATCCACTCCAATCTCGACGACATTCGAGTTTTCAGCCTCATCAATATGCCTCAAATCCACCTTGAGAATAAGTAAAAACCACACTGGGATTATATATCTTGCTGTTTCAGAGCAACTCCGCTCTCCACAACGCCAGAAACCAGAGAGATACGCCATACTTTGTGAAGTTAATATGAAGACGAATGAAGAAGATATGTACACATCTAAATGCAATGCACTATGTTCTCTTGTCTCGTTGTCACCGAATAAGTATGCCGTTGTGAAACAGACCTTTGAGGCATCTCTACGTCTAAGCTGGCTGACACGTTTATGTGGACAAAGACACATGTACCCTCTGGGTACATTAAACTTTTCATTAGAGACGACATTAAATGGATTTAAAATAGTCACGGAACCAGAGGAATAAACCACCTGCTAACTTTATGCAAATGAATTGTTCTATTGTTCACTTTGCAATGACCAGAGTGATATGTTTTACGTGAGACTGGGAATTGAATGAATATGGCAGGTTACACTACTGTAGCTTGAATGGCAGAGTTCGGAAACATTTTTTTTCGTGTCTAGTTAACTCTTCAAACTTTGCTTTTAAAGCCGAGAAATAGAGGAAATTGGGAAATTCTAGTGTAGCTATATATTGTAGGATGTCACGAGTCACGACACTATTCTAAACATATTATCCCTCTCTGCATTATGTACTTTTGTTTCACAGTTTATGCTTGTGAGTTTTGTGACTATGTGACATGATGATATTATCCTACATAAAATATTGTGAGCCTTGTTTGGTATCAAAATTTTCAACTGTCACGAATAGCTTTTAACTGTCAGATGGCTATCTTCTTATGTCATGTTTGTAACATTTTGATTTGATTATGGTTACGTGCAGCAGTACTGTTCAGGACGAAGCTTGCATGCATTAACGTATTCCGAGATGACTTTCACTTTTTCGTTGATGGCATTTGGTTTTTGTCAGCCCGCTCACCGCCGCACAGTCAAATACCCGAATACCTACCTATACAACTACGAACTATAATAACATTGAAACAATGACAGTGTCAAATATAATGACGTTATAATATGTAAAATGAAGACATTACGTAGGTACAACTGAAATTGTTGCTACTGCTACTGAATCATGACCGTTGTGGTTTCGAATCTCATTATGATCAATTATGATAATACCGTCAAATGCCGTTTATTGTCTCATGAAACTGAAACATTCTCTATTCCTGGCTGGAGGGGTCGCAATGGAAATTTTTCCCATTAAATCTACATTTTAAATTGCATTTACGTCATTTTTGACCACGGAAGTAGCCACGAGCAGACAGATCTCGTATTAGTAGAGTTATCAGAAATTGCTGAATCCTTTTTATAACTTTTGATATCCTGACATCTTTCTTTGAGGTGTTACGGATTCAGCCTCAAACTTGTGGCTGTGTAAAACTACTGTTACCTGGTGATGCACGGAGAGAAACTAGCCTTTGAAAACGAATTCGTTTGCAGAAAGAAACCAACTTTGTGATTAAATAGACAACTGGAGACGAAAAACTCGGTAAAAAGTGATTCTACTTTCTAACCGAAAAGTCACTTTCTGAAACGTGGTTTTCCCAAAAAGGTGTTTTGAAACTTGATTTAAAAAAAGCAAGTTTGATTGTCACATGCCATGCATTCGTAAATTTTGGCATCTAATATAAAAAGGAAAGTTTGCAAAAAGAATCCATATTACAGATTTCCAAAAGGAATCACTGGAAAGTTTACTTGTTCGCCATCATGCAATGTAACTTTCACGCGTTTCCTTCTAAAATCTCAAACTGTGTCAACTCTCATATTACGTCACATCATGCATTCGAAGGAAGGGGTGGATGTATTTGGAAGCATATTAGAGTAACAGATATTAGAAAATAGACTTTTGTATTCGTATATACATTTCTTCCATAAAGTTCGTCTACTCTTCATTCTCTTCTACGCTCTTTACTGATGTCCGTTTATTAGTCCAAGCTTTCCATATAAGAATGTATCTAATTTTCGCCTCAAAAATGAAGTGATTTTAGTTGAAAAAGTGACGTGTTAAGTAAAAATGAAACATGGAAATTATGATGGCTTATTATTTTCCAGTGTACCTGAAAACCATCGTATGTCCACGAGCCAAACTTCATAACGCAAGTCTGTTCATCAAAGGGAAAGTACTCCACATCTATTTCACAAGATGATTTGTAAATTGCTGGTGGTTTCCACTCCACCATTCCACTGTGGTACAATGTTGCTTTTGTGGCGAGTGTCACTTCAAAGTTTCCATCCGCACTGAAAAAAATGAATAAAATATTAACAAATTATAAAAAAGTAAAAATTAATTCTGATTGTGAATAATAGTATTAGGCCATTACAATTTAGAATTCATAACACCAATAGAGACATGAACTTTTGGCAGAAGCATAAATCATAAATGATAGGCAAACATGGTCTCAGTTTTACAAAACCATTAATAAAACTGATTTCCCTAATGTAACGAAAGATGCCAAAATAACGGAAACTAACTCTATGCATTTAAAAATATGTCTTTTCTAAAAGCGTAGTAGGTAATTTTTTCACTGAAAGAGGACTGACAATGAAGACTTCCTTTTCCATGTAAAGCTTTGAGTTTGACATTGACAGCATTAGCGTGCATAAAACCATCATAAAACACGAGTCATAGTGAAGAAATAAAGACACATTTAGGATTTACTGGTACAATTTTAATCCTGAATTTCTTGAAGATAATCGAGTAGGATTATAAAAATGTCGTTCTGACAGAAATTATATTGGAAATAGCACTCAATGTTTAACAAATGGAGACGACACTCGTAAAAGCGGGTGGTATCTGAATTTTAAAATGATTGAATTCGACCGTGATGAGCTCATTCCTAATGATGCATAATTTGTGTTCGCTCACTTGCACGCACACAAGGATACATAATCATTGCAGAAACCAAACCACCACCTAGAGAATAATGTGTAGCTCTAAAGTAGTTTTAGTTTCCCCATTATCCCATTCCAACGCTGTTGTCGTTGTGGTCGTTGTAATTGGATGGCACGCATACACAAACACTCATAGTAATGCTTTAGTAGTACTTTATGTTGCTGGAGGGAGTTGATCAATAAATTATTGATAAAATTTTATAGTGGTGGTAAGCAGAAAAGTTGGGAACATGACGCTGGCATTAGTCATACGACATGACGTTCTTTAATTAGAAGATTACTTTGCGTGACACGGCATAAAGCCCGTGCAACCAGATTCTCGCAACCATTCATCCAGCAAACTCAGTCTCTTGAATTTTCTTCTTGAAGACCGCAACCCAAAACTTTATTTCCCGTTCCCTCTGGGTTGGGTCGTACACCGCATACTAATATTGCACTATTATTATTTCCTTATACCTTATTCCGCTTTCTACTCAAATTCTATGGCACCATAATAGTTTTCCCATAAACTTCTTTATACTAAGTTTGCAGAAAAAATGATGACGCTTGCATTATAATTCTGAAACGAAAGGTTTTTCATTTGGTTTCTTCTGTCAAATTTCCTTTTCAATTCGATCTGCCTCATTGATGATCATCATAGCCTTACCACCTTCGTTCAATCATCGTTATCACTGATTTTGCAATAATTTACGCATAAAATAGGAATAAGTGAGTTAGATTAGTGTAAACATTGAAGGAGAGAGGAGAACAGGTCAGGTTAATAGAGATTTTTATCGATTAGTACAAATTCATATATATAAAATACCACGAAACTCAAATAACACCCCCACAAAATACATACATGTATGCACACACATTACAGCGACAACTCCCACAACTTTGCTTACTTTTTGCCAAGTTCATGGTGGAACCCAAGAGTGGCAACTCTTTTGCGCGATATTTATTCAGAAATAAATAGAATTTTCTTTTCTTCTGGAATACAAGATAGAAGAAGGGCGAGTGAGTAAAGTAAAGGTTTTTTCTTCCTTTTTTCTCTCTACAGGAGGATTTCTGTTATGTTGAGTACTTTGGTCAACGACCTGAATGCCTCTCTTTCCACACTATTACATCTCAACACGCACCAACTGCTCTCGATTCTCTCACTTTACTTTATGATCTATAAGTGGGCTCGCACGTTGGGTATATACATTCATACATATTATAAATAAAGAGTATATATATATGCATTAATTTATGTACCGTTCTGGTGTGTATACGCGCAAGTATTTATGTATATTGTATTTATCCATAATAACAATATGTGTATAGACAGGAAGTAGACGGGTGAAGAATTTACTTTCACTCTCCTTCAACTTTCTTTTGTTGTAGGTGCATAGGTGGCAATAGCAAAATGAATTATATTATTGGTTCTCCATACACATATTCTCCGTGGCGTTAGTTAGGTGGACGGGGAAACAGAAGGGGAGTAAAAGTCATTCATAACAATAAAAACTTTGCCAGTATAAGTGAGCGTATATTTTAAGGTAAATTTGAAACTTGCAAAGTTCGCCGAGAGTGAAAGTGGCTGTACCTTACCTCTATATATTTATCCTTTAACCCAACCACTGTAGCACTATATAAACCGTCAGAATAACTTGTACACCAGCTTATTCCATTTCCAACACTAATTTATGAATGGCGCCGTATTTTCTACATCGTAAATACACATATTGGGTGGTCTCATGTATATTTAACTTGATAAAAAGTAAAATATAAGGCTGCTACGGTGTATAAAATTCTGTTATTCAGTGTTATTTCTGCTACTTGTCAATATGATATGCAAATACACGCACAAAAACACACACATACATGGCAACATGTAATAGAGCGAGGGAATAAAGAAAAAAAACACTGGCAACTCCACATGGACGTTGAGAAAATAGAAAAGAAAATTTGAGAAGTATCGACCAATTCATTTCCCACAAGAGGAGGAGGAGAAAAATGAAAGGAGGTATACAGTGATAACGCAAAGTTGTACGGCATGCTGTGCGTAGTGAAAAGAGTAGGCGTATATTACATTTATTAGGCTTGTTTCACTTTTTCACTTACTTGTTATAAAGTACAATATCTGGTCGCCAAATATGATCCGAAGGCACGTGGAGACTTTTCACACCTCCGTACTCTGTTGGGTCCCATGTTAGCTTATAGTCAACCCAAAACTGCAAAGACAAGGAATAAAAGGAGAATTGTAATTATGTTTAGCTCATGTTTTAACTATATTTCTATTTCATTGTTTGTTACTGTTTTATACAAAAATGAACAATTTTACCTGTTCCACCCATAGATTTGTTGTCATAATTTGATTTTTAAGGTTCTGAAAAGCAAAGAAAAAAACACTCGTTATTTCTTTCCAAATAATTATGACAATAAAATATTTTCAGCGACATCATTAGGGGAAAAAGAATAGAACTTCCATTATTTATAATATACAGCATTTGACATTGCAAACTTGTGAAGTGTTTTTCCATTTCTAACTCAAAGGTTAAACAGATTATTCACAAATTATCATTCTATAAAATAGTCACGTGTAAACTCTGTTTTACTTGAAGAACTCCAACTTATGTAACGTGAGAAAAACTTTGAATACTAAAATGTCGGAGAAATTCTTTGTTGCCTCAAGAAGTATTCATATTTTTCTGAACTTCTACCGCACAACTTTTTTCCTCTTGTTGTTTCTTTGTTTGACACTCAATATTTATATGCAGAAACTATTATATTGATGAATCCTTGTATGTAAAAAAGTAAGCACTAGTGAAAAGTTTCTTTCATTTCTTCCAAACAAAAGAAAGTGTGAACACCGTGAGTGCAAATAAATAAACTTGTAAATAAAAAATAAATATAATGGTTAACTTCTCAGCGCAGCAGAGAGTAACAACGAAAGCAACAATAACAACTTATTTATTTCCATGCCTTCCACAAACATATCTGTTAAATGAATCAAGTTTTGCTTCCTGGGTACAAGAGGGTCAAAAATGTTAGCATAATAATAATAGCTTTCCCGTTTTATGAATGACACAGACTTTTTCTCATAAAATAAATTGCCGAACGAGTTAAAGATTTGAATTTCCCTTGGGAAATGAATTAAAATGAAATACAATAGGAGAAGAAAATGGAGAAAATGAGATTTGCAAAATAAACAGTAAATTTCCGACTGTGCGAGAGCACGAAAATACCATGATACATATATATGCCTTCAGTGTGTCGTGTCACTTGTCACAAACCAACATCAATTTTCTCAGAAATTTCAAGCATGGGTGATCATGTTCAACCATTTACTTTTATTATTCCCTTTTCAGCTTTTACGACACGCCCAGATATCCAGTTTTTTTGTGTTCCTTGTGCATAATGTAAATTGAGAAGTTAAATACAACAATACGACCAGTATTTGTACTATGGTTATCATACAAATCTCTCTATTTCAAGGTTTTCTGTATTTAAAACTTTCAATTTTTATAAAAGCAAAATGACATTTCGTAAACGTTTCCCATTTGCAAACAAAGACTTGCTCCGTATCGCGCACCTAATCTGAAAACGTCAAGTTTGGATCTTTGGTTTTTTGAAAAATAACCAAATAACGAGAATCATCAAGAATAAAGGGAAAGCTTATTCTTTAAGCCTGAAGCATGTCGTATAAAATTGAATACAAGCATATTCAGCAACTAAAAAAAATATCTAGCTGTAAATCTTGTGCTTGTAAAATAAAAGAAGGGAAAGGGCAGAAAGTAGAAATGACAAGATTTTATGTAGATAGATGTACTTTTGTATCCTGGTGAGTGCTCAAGACTCAACATAATAAAATGATGTAAAGTAGAATCTCTAGCTAGCTACAATATAGAAGGCATTGTTGTGATGCATGTCTATTGCATTATACGGATACTTAGCAAACTTTGTTTTGCTTTCGCCTCAAACCTAATCTCGTTGTTCAATAATATTTGCAGACAATCACAGGTATTACATCGTGCACATGAGATTCTGCTGACGGAGGCGTAACACTTTAACAACGTGCGTGAAGGCAGGAGCAGGTAATATGATTCATTACTTGGTAATACAGTTTGTGACTTGGTCTGATGGCGTACATGTACTCTGAGTGCGAGTCTTTCCTATTGTTATAATCTTATCCCTTTTGTAGGAAAAACGATCGAGGGGAAAGATGATGAGTGTAGTGGAGAGGAAAGGCAGGTGAAAGTATAAATGCGTGCATTCATTCATTTTCACAAAATGTGGAAGGCAAGACTCATTCCAGAACACTCATTGCCTACGTCTTTTACTACTATTACCATGTTTGATGCTATGTTGTGCAGCATGAAAGGCGTTTTTTTTTCGATGTGCAAGCTGGAATATGCCCAAATCTATATCTGCACAAGATATAGGTTTGCAGTGCACAATCAGATAAACATCGTAAATGAAGGAAAGGAGCGAAAAATAATAATAATAATAAACAGCTTGAAGTAGTGAAAGCAGTGGTAAGCATTGCCGTATAGGTGGTGATGATGAGAGAGCGGAATACGTGAGGATTGGTTATTCTGGCTTGGCAGCAGCCGTTTGCATGGCTGAATTTTCTCTGTGACTACCACTCACTATATACACGACTGACTGGGTAGTTTCCAATGCTCCCTGTAGTGCCATAAGTACCAAAGTTTTTGCTTAAAGCGACCATTTTATGTTCCAAAAAGCGCAGTTTTCTCTCTAATACCATACCAACGAGTAGCACTTCTATAGACTATGATTCTTCTCCCATTTCCCTCCTCTATACCGAAACTGGCAGACTATCCACATCATCATCAGTGTTTGAGCAAAATGCTGATTACAACAGTCGACAACAGTAAGCAAGCAGAGAACAGCAGCAGAATAGAACACTGAATGGATCTCATTCTCCGTTAGTTAGTTGCAGGGAAAGCCATTTCGACGGGTAATAGTAAGAACATCATGCTCTATATGTATGTATCAACGTGTGAATGGAAAAGGTGGATAAATAAAAGTTTTCCCCTCTCGAAAAAGGATTGCTTTCGCCTTGCGTTCGTATGCCCAAGTGTACATCTCAGCATCTCTACTGCTCATATTATTGCATTATTATACACTTACGAAAACGAACTTTGTACAGTGCAGCCGTACTGTAAATAAAATGAAAAGAATTTCATTATTATCAGTAACAGCGACTGACTGAGAGAGAGAGAAAATTTCGAGATTTTCTTTCTAAATCTCGTTTCTCTCAGCTCAAGTTAGCTGCCATTTGATAAGAACTTATCTGCTCATTTCACCTGAAATGAGCGAGTAAAACGAGACTCTCTACCTCAACATATTATGCTGATATGTTTGTTGTTCATTCATTTGGCACAATAAAAAATTTGATGGTTTTTTTTCTCTTCTTTTGCACTTCATGTACCCCATTATGCACAATAATAGCTCACAAAAGTATAATAGCATTTTATGCACATATTATGACCATTCATGTATTTCCCGTTTAACCTTTATCGTCTCATTTTGCAACAAAGCCCGGTATAATTAATCTCATTTTTTATTGCAGGCAAACAGTATTGCATTTCGTACAGTTAACCATCTCCCTTAACAGCTAAACGAGATTAGAAAGTGTACGATTTTTTGAATGTTTTCTCACTCATTACCTCCAAGTTGGAAATTTGGCCTCTTAGCACGAGATGCAAACGCAGACTAGAAAACTTTTTCGAGGAGAAAATTGATCAAATTATGATAGTTAGCAATTGATAAAAAGCGTATTTCCCTCATTTACCCCTAATGTTCTCTTGAGCATTATAGGAAATGTATTGCCAGTGTGATATCAGCATCGTCTTTCTTACTGAAACTTACTTGCTTTTCTAAGCTGATGTATGAAGGAGGGAGGAAGGGCTACCGTTTTAATTTCTAAATGAAATTTTATCTTTTTAAGATGACTTGATGGAAGATGAGCTTGTAACATAATTAAGATGTAGGCATTATTTTCCTTCAGGCTTTTCCCTCGTTTTGCTTCCCCACTTTTTTACACGGGTGTTCCCCAAATGTTGGGAGTCCTATCTGTTTGTCGTCGACGTAAGAATAGAAAATGTTGGTGGGGCCTGTTTTCTGGTATGCATGTATGTATGTAAATTGGTTGAAGGAATGGGATGGTGGCATCAGCAGTTGTGGTACCGCTGCTGCTGCGACTTACTCTGCTGCTGCTGGATCCATTTAAAAAAGTGTGCAAACAGAAGTTGAGTTAGTTCCAATTAAGTTAAGCCTTTCCTGTCGCTATGATTTCCTTTGATGATAAGTGCTATATCCCTCCATCCTTTCATATTCATACCCTGAAGCATGTCGTTTAATAATAAGCGTAATCTTTATAAAGAGCCCAGCAAAATATATGTTCAAACAACAACAATAATAATAATGGCTGTAGAAGAATGAGCACTATATACATAGTTTGAGCGAACGCTATTTCCACCATCATCATCTTCCATCCTCTCGTCATCATCATCATCATATATGCATGTATACATATTTTAGTAGTTTCAAGTTTAGTTTGCTGGGAAAAGGTACTTCACCCTATAAAATCCCATCATCATGTATGTATAATAATAATTCGTTTTCATATTTAGTGTAACCATTCAGGGTCTTCACATCCCAGTCAACTTTCTTTCTTTTCTTCCTTCCTGAAAGATATCGATCCGAAAAGAGGTTTGTAGTACACAAGAAAAGAAGACGGAGGAAGTCGTAGTCAGTATAAGGGATAGTGGGAGAAGCAGCAGTGCCAGTAGGAAGAAGAACACAGGGAAATAATGGAGAGAAGAAAAGAAAACCTGGAGGAAGAAGAAGAAGTGCTGGTAGGACTAGTCGTGGCTCTCTCTGACTATATAGCACACATTGGTGGCGAAACTTGGAAAATCTGCTTTTAGATTCCTTGGGAAAAAAACGTGTAAAGGCAACTTGCATTCATTTGAAGGATAAAAGTCAGGTTATAGGAGAAGAATATGTGCAGATATATAGGGCATGGAGCCAGATAATGTACCTTTTTTCCTCACCAGACCTTCCAGCCGAAAAAAGGAGAAGAAGCAGAGAAAGAACATGGATGACAGGGATGCTTTTTTTGCTGCCTTATATATATTTGTTATGTAATCATAAGGTAATAGATGACTCTATATGTGTGTGGGAGAATATTATATAAAAAACCGTAAATAGGAATGTACTATACACATGGGTAGGGAAAGAGAATCGGTTTTTCTTTTGCAAAGGCGAGTTTTTTCTCTTCTTTATGAGTGCTTGAGAAGTGAAATCCAACTGTTTTAAACCATTCCGAGTGATGCTTATGTTCTGCAACGACACTTATGTACTTGGGAAAATAAAGTAACTCAAAACAGAAAGAAAAAAGAAGGTAGGGAAAAAGAAGAAAGAAAGCACACAGCACACTCCGTGCGGATATTATGTTTCCAAGTTTTCTCTAGTAGGTGGATATTATAGGAAGAGCGAAATATTTATGTCGAGTTTCATTTACAGGACACATCTTCTTGGACAAGCAAATATATGCTGTATGTGAATAGTCATGCAAAACAGTCGACAATTTCGGAGGATACATGTTTATTTATGTATTTTTCAAAAGATCTGTGTGTGTTTACTCACAGAAAAAATAAATGACCATTATTTGGGTTGTTTCCTTACTTCCAAGAATGTAATGGATGCTCGGTTTAGATACACTCGCCATACTCTCAAATCATTGTGACATATAGAATGGGTGGTGCACCTTTTCTCTAATATTGTCATTTCCATTTTTCTATCGTAAACTTTTTTTACTTTCTATTTCTTCAAAACTAAACTTTGTTTTCTCTGCTTTCCCCAGTACGCCTCCAACAAGGTCCCACTCGTGAGGATACTCTGTATATTTTTCTAGAAAGGAGGAGTAGGTCAAAGTGAACGAATAAAAAACGAGAAAAGTCAGGGAATAGGATGGAAGTTGTTTGTAATGTCGACTGAGAGAAAATAACAAGCTTGTTGTTAAGTACAAAATTCTAACCATAAAGAGACAGCTTGTTCGACCAATTAAGGGGAAAATAAACAGGGGCACTTCGTTTGTTAGTGAATCTTGTTGTTTTTATGTAACATAGTCATTCGTCTATCCATATGGTACGGTGGTGGGGGAAAGTGTGTATCTAACTCAAATTCACTCTACGAGAATATACGGACAAGTCTGTTAGTCCGGAAACTATAAAAATGATGTATGCAGATGCATTACGAGATCTAGTTTGGTCCAAAACCTATGAGCTCTACTTACTCCGATTGGAAACTCTTTCATTTGGCTGAAATTTTACGTACTGGGATAACGATAGTCTTGGAAGTATAGAATTGTTGCATTTAAAATATTGGACTAATGGTAACTTGTTCATTTACAATCTGAGAGCGTCTGCTACTTTTGTACATCTTATCGTATAACCAATTCTTATTTGCTCTTGTGCCTCTACAAAGATGTACTTTAGTTTCCATGTTGGCTCTGAGGATTCACAAAGAAAGTCAGTGAGCGGTAGCAGAAGAATAAAAGCTTTTCTGAAACTTTACTCAGGTTACCGATAATGATGGATACGGAGAATAGGTCAAAGGTAGCTGATTTCTAGTTTCTACATGTGGTTGAAAAGGAAATGTTTGATTTATTTGATTCGACATTGGAGCCTACATATGACGGTGAGTGACTGCTCTCAAGTATTTTGATCTTCCATCTAGTTATTAAAAATGATGAAAATACATTACTCTCAATGGAGAGCTGGAGAAGGTAGTGAACAATCTTTTGAACAGACAGCGGGAGAAAAAACACTGAGGAGCAAGTTGTGTGTAGACTAGGTTCTCACGTTAGAAAAAGAAATTTCACGCATGGCATGTCTTAGTAAACCACAAAGAACGTCTGTAACTGCAGATTTCTTTTAATTAAAATTTCAGCAAACGGAAAGGCATGTACAGACCTACGCATACCATTCTATGCATGTAATATTCATTATGATGGGACAATTCTAGAGATTTTTTCTAAAGGGCGCTAGTGACTACGTAGATAACTACCTACTCAGAAATACTACCAATGGTAAACTACTGACTTCACAAGCTTTTATTTACGCAGACTTGTCCTCTGTAAAATAAATCAATTTCATGGCCATTTTCTGGTGATTCCAAATTAGATTTAACAGTGAGCACAGAGAGCATCTGCTTGTGGGAAAGGTACACTTTGTCAGACAGAAGGGTCCTCATTCTTTGTACTTTACCAAGCCACTTCACTATACTAGACCACAAAATGAAAAGGCAAGTACATGTTTGCATGCTATTTAATTGCCACAACGCAAACAGAAATATTTCATGCTGTTTAAACATACTGTGACGATGCTATAAATATTTACCACTTCTAAGAATCACTTTTTCAGAAAGATGAGAGCTTTGATCATAATAAAAATTCGAATTCTTCATTAATGACTGCAAAAAAATGAGCCCTTAGTACAAAGAAATTTTGGAGTGAACCCTTGAGTCGAACCTACTTGAAAATGAGCGGTTTTTAGTTAATGATTTCTCCAAGCAAAAAAAAAAAAAATAACGTACACCAAGAAATGGATATGAATGAGGTTGAGAAGTATGAATGAGTGGTATGTGTGTTTTTTGCGGGATAAGAGGATACATGCATATCAGTTAACTATGCTATTTGCTATTTGCAATCTTCTCTCAAGCACTTGTTGTTTTTACAGAAATTTTCCGCAGTGAAAATCTGCCTTTTGTGTCCAAGTATTTAAAAAGCAAGAACATGGCCAAAATATGAAAGCTAAAGGTCCATAAAAATTAGATTTGTATGCTGGAGCAGAGGTATTTGAAAAGAATTAATTGGCTGATCCTTGATCATTAAAACTGTTCTAATTAAAGTAAAAAAGGACGTGTTGAATGGGTTGAATTGAATTGAGCAAAAGTTTACCCCACTTTGAATTCTATGCGTGCTCAGTCTTCTATTTGAAGACAGGCATATAAATATTCTCGCAATTATGAGTACTGACTCATGGTTTAGCTTTCCATTGTGCAAAAGTCAAAACAGTGACAAGGGTCTGCTCCGAGCTTACAAATGCGGGTATTTTGGACTACCTTCAGTTATTTTAGGATTCAATTGAAGAAATGTCATGTAGAGTTGCGTGGGTAGGGTTAGAAGAAAATTCTTTAGGGCGTCTGAAAGTTTGTTTCAAAGAGAAGCAATAGACACCAACCAAACATGATAATATTGACAAAAGAAGACTTGATCTCAAAGAACAAATATGCACTTAAGACTATTTGTGACTTTGACTCTAGGGCTCTCCATCCATTTGGATCAAGGCTGAAAGTTGGAAGATATTTATTGCGTCATTTTTATTTGCGCTTATTTTAACCGGGTGTGCTTCCCGACTCAATAAAGGATTCAGATCTGATAACTCGAACTTGTAAATTTACTATTTAACCATCAATAGTTGGAACGTATTAACTGTTGAGGAAAAATATTCGATTATATTTTCCCCTAAATAAAGTTATTAACAGTTGGTTTGATTAATATTAATTTTATATTGGAAGTTTTCCACAAATTCTTTAAAGAGCAAAACATTCCTGAATGCATGTGTCAGTCATTTTCAAGTTTTTTTCTACGTATACTTACGATTAGTAGCGGGTCACTATAATATTTACGAAAGACTTTTAGTATCTGTAATACTTTTCCGAAATCTTTGTGTCGAAATTTTTTAG